>JAEUWJ010000207.1:0-11476 GCA_018524395.1 Podaxis carcinomalis
CCCCCGCTGGGCTGCCGCCCAGCCAAACGTGGCACCAGCTAGCTGGTGCCACGTCCGGTAGGCATAGGCTAACTGGCGAACACTCGAGCCTACCTTCGATAGAGGCTTGACTGCTACTCGCTTGCAGGATAGGTAATTCCTGAGGTGTGTTCTTATTTGAGCCTTCAGGTATTGAGTCCTCCATGCGTCGTTTGGAGTGCGATACATGTCCTTGCGAGCACGAAGGAGGACTGAGCGATTTCTGTTTCATGGCAACAGTTCTCGCTGAGACGGACGTAGGGGAATGGACCAAAGGCAAGGTTAGAGCATCAAAAGTGTCTTGTGCCAAACGAGTTGTCTCATGGCACCTGTGCCACGGCCCCGGATTGGCTAACATTTTATGGAACATTCCGTCCAACAGATGTTCAGCCTGTGTTGAATGTTGATGGGCGCCATAAACAAGGCTGTTCCACCGCCATCACCTATGCTTAGAACTGAGATGAAGGCCGAACAGAATAGCTACGGAGAGCTTCCGTTCTCACACACCCAAGGTTCGAAGAAGGCGAACTTAGGTAATATTATGTGCTCACCCAGACCTGCTCGACAATGTCCTCGCTGTCGTCGCTGTCGTCGTCGTGTGTGCCTTTCCCGTCATAATGTTCCGCAATATGCCCAGTCTCTTTGTCCAAAGCTTTTGGTTCCCAATCAACTCTGCCCACAACTCCAGATCGAATCCTCGCGAGTGGTATAGAGCCTCCCGACTACTTGAGAGATTTTCGTTCAGATTGTGTTCGGATGGGCTTGTGTTTTGTGCGTTCCTTCGGAACATGAATTTGAGTTGGAGCGTTGAAATCCTCTGTGGCATCAACCGCATCCCCTTAGCCTACTCGATGATCCACTCTATCAGTGCCCCATCGGCTCTTAAGCCCGCTCAGGTTGGATGGGCTTTTGATTTTACACGCTATTCCTGTTCTCGCGGCTGAGAGTGAGCGACCACACGTGAATTATACGGTATCATCGGCAACTACGCAAAACATATGTATTACCTACAGCGGGTACAAATACACCGCAAGCATGAATCGACGAAAAAATAAAATTGTATAGTCCCTGGAACTCGTCTGCTCATCACTCCTCATCATCACTCTCCATATCCTCATCACTATCGCTCTCCTCTCCCTCTGTCACCTCAATTGGGTCAAGCTCGATGTCGTGGTCAGCACCAACATACGAGCCACACACAACATAGAGTCTAGGACTGTGTGTACCCTTGGGTAACGTAAACTCGAGCTAGACGACGAGGCTCTTGGTCTCAGTGACCTCTTTAATCACGTAGATGTGTCGACTGTCTCGGTCTCCAAGTACTACCCACCAGCTGGTGAGTTTTTTCAATGGATAGAATGGTGCAATGACGGTTTGGTCTGTGTCTTCTTCGTCCTCGTCAATGTCACGTGCAAGGGTAACTTTGAGGGCGATAGGGGAACCAGCAGTATAATCGCCCTTGAGAGGTCGTATGAGACATCGAGGGTGGGATACGAATTGACGAACATTGCAACATCGCGCCTAAACAAAGCGGTCAAAATTATGATGGGCTCACAACGCAAGGTAGGACATACATCTGTGACGAGGTCATCTGGAGCAGCTTCGTGCGATCGTCATCCTCCATTTCCATGATATCGTACACTGTCTCGATACCCGCCTCGTTACATCGTTTAATAAGCTGCCATGTAAATATTAATCACTGATCTGCATCATGGTGTATGAAATCAATAACTCACCCCTGGTTCGAAATGTGGGATTTGCTTCAGCGGTGAATCCATCTCCCACATAGCCTGCACGCACATCTGTGAGAGATCTATGCACCCAGAGCATTCAACCACGCATTGCACACGACATCTATGCGTGCTGACAACACATTCATGATCTTCTCAAGAACAAGAGCCTGGTCTCTAGCAAGGTCAGGCGGGAGTTGCAGGCGCACTTTTCGCGCCTGCAAGAGCAAGGTCTTGAAATGGGGAGCATGGAAGTCAATGTGCTCGAGCTTGAGAGGCACCCGATCGCATGTGCAGCGGAGTAGCACTTCTTCATGGCGACGGGGAGGGATGCTTTAGAACTCTGCAGATGATGAGACAACTTCGAGAAGACCCTTGAACTTGGTGCGTTCCTTGAGAGAAATGGTATAAACCTCGACGGTGATGTCTACCATAATATCAGAGAGGGGATGACGTATAGGAAATGTTATAGTATGCGGTCATCATGCCCAGGTTGAGGGCCGAAACGTCCATCTCATCCTCTGTTCAGCGCGCTAGCTTCCTGCCTTTGTCACTACAATAAAGTTACTCACCCATTTCGAGTTTCTCTACTAGTTTGACAGATGGTCTGACAAGTGCTGACATTGTGTAAATTGTAGTAGTTGGGATTTTGAGTCATGCGGCGGTAGAAGTCTCCATGTCAAGATATGACACAGTGTAACCTCATCAGCTAAACCGCTCCACGAACACAAGGAACGAACTTACATAACATCCTGCTTGTTTTCGGTGGTCTACACTGCAATCTCCAATGAGAAGCAGTCATCTAACAAGTGTCGGCAGAAGTCCTTCCATACCCGTTGGCCGCACACCGGCTGTTTGAGTCTTCCTTTGATCAGTACGCCCGACCCTTCATATGCAGCACGTCTGTAGCAGGATAACCGACATAGGGTGCTCCTAGCCGTCATAGCATTGGTATGCCCACGGTGACATAAGCATGTGACTAGCTGAAGTATCCTACCGCACCTTGGAGGCAACAAGCACTTGAATCGCACCGGACTTGAACAAACATACAATGTGTACGATCCTGATTATCCAACAATACCGTGCTTCAACGTCTCCACGAGTTGCGCAAGCTGCTGGAGTGGATCTCAGTTCCATCAAGTGAAATGATTAGAAAGTGGTTTCGAGGCACCACGTCCCTCCTTGGTTCTGCTACGTCTTTGTGGCTTACAAATGCACGTTTATTTCCCATCAACCTACCAACGCTCGACTTGCACCTATTCCATTTCCTACTCATCCTAGCCTTTCATCAATATACGTCTTTTTGTATATCTCAAAGTGTATTGCAACGAAAGAAACCAAAAAGACATTATCATACTTTTGTCTCGGCCATCTTCACCTTTTCCTTCCTCTCCTCTTCCTCAAGTTCTTTCTTAATCTTCAAATCCTGCGTACGGACCGAACACATCAACGTCCATCCCTACAGAAACGCAACCAAGTAGTAACTCACAATACAAGGTGCAAACCGGCTCTTCTCTCTGATCCTTGCGCCATACTTGTAAAACAAGAATGGACTAGGCATGAAAACCGCCCCAACAAGCCCGATGAGCGTACATGCCCAATTGACTCCCATCTATTCAAGTATTCAGTGAAGAGACATCAACATAGCCAAGAAAGGATACGCACAGCATCAAACATTTGCACCGTGAACAATGGAAAAGCAGCAGCAACCGCAGACCTACAAACCGTATTCGCAGCAAACGCGGACGCGCTATACATCCTAGAAAGCCTCATTAATTATAAAGGCGCCACCATGGCTCAGGGAAACATCACGCACAAGTACGTATCCACAAGATAACTCTGCACCAAAACGCCCCACTCCAATCAGCCCTCCTCAAACACCAACAACAAAGTCGAAAACTCACCAAAAACGACATAAAGATCAAACTGATTCCAATCCCAACCACGATCGTACTCAATCCAGGAACGTACCACGGTATCGAACTATACTGGCCCGTCCACCCCATCCAAAAGATCCCCACCACCAGCGCGGGCGAACCAATCATCGCTCCAATCAGTCTATTTTCCGCCGGGGGAAATCCACGCCATTTGTCGATGAGTTGTGGGTAGTTCATCGACGTCCAGAAATTGATGAGCGAACCAATGGTGGTTCCAATACCGACACCAATGAACATGAGACCGTCCTGGGCTATTGTGAATCCGTGTCGTTGGACGAAAATTATAGGGAAGGCTTGGAATACTGCGAGAAAGATGTTAGCGATGTGGGCAAGACACACATAGGGGAAAGAGGGCCGTACATGCGTAGAGCAGTCCATAAACAATCGAGAGGTAGATTGTGATGAGGACGAGGATGGGTTCCATAGCGAGCATCTTGAACGGTCTGAGGAGAGTACGGCTGAGGATGCCTCGCATAGACCAGTCTTGTTTCTCGTGCTCGGCATAGAGGTTTTTGTTTCCGATTGGATCTGCTTTTCGGAGCCGTCTGACCTGGACGGGTGAGTGACGTTAATAAAAAGTGAGCAGTGGAGGGGCCAGGAACATACCTTTTTGAGTAGAATAACAGGCGCGTATGTCTCGGGCAAGAATGGAATAGTGACCAGCGTACACCCTGCCGCAAAGAACATCATCACCCAAAACACCCATCTCCAACTAATCCCGTCTTCGATGATACTAAACCATGCATCAGTCATTGTCACCCTTGGAGAGCCATAAACGGGAGTACTCACAATCCAGAAATAATGGGACCCAAGACCGGTCCTAAAAACACACTAGCCGTGAACAAACTCGTTGCTGGGCCTCTGCCAACCGCAGGCCAAATGTCCGCAATGACGCCTCCACAATTTGTCAGCGGTGCAACAGCAAAGAAGCCAGATAAGAATCGCGTAATAAGAAGGGTTTGGATATTGCGTGCGAGGGTTTGGCCGAGGTGGAAAAGGGTGTAGAGGGTCATTGTGACCATGAAAATGGGGCGTCGGCCAATAAGTTCGCTGCCTGGTCCCCAGAATAGTGGCTACATTGAAGAGTTAGCATTTCGAGTGCGAGCAACCGGTCGAGGTGAATGACGCACGCCGAGGACATAGCCGATGAGGAACATGGTTGTTACAAGGTACGACACCTCGCGACTGATGCCGAAGTCTTGAATGATCCCTGTCGTAGTAGCGGAAGGTGCAGAAGATGCGAACGTTCTGTCAACTTGTGGTAAGCCCGACGCATCAGATGGAATAAGTGAAAAGACGTACACGTTGACGGTCATGATGATACATACAAGGGTGATAAACCACTTGTACTTTCGAGTCCAGTTTTGCGGGTTTTGGGGATCGTCAGGACCGTCCCAGCCCACCAAATTTGCATCGAGGGTAGCCGAGGGCGAGACGAATGCATGTGCAGCTACGGGTGTTTCTCGCTCCCCGATCCTCGCCTGCATCTCTACCTGAGCCTCAGCTTCGGCTCGTTGCTCCTCATGGCAAGAACTCGGTACCGGACTCGGTACACCTTCTGTCCTCCTTCTCCCCAAGCTAAATCTGCGAGTTAAACTCCCTGAACGTCGCCTGGAGCGGCTCCTTGAAGGGCTCAAACTGGGTGTCTTGGATGGAGGTTCTCGGACAGCGTCACCTCCATACATTTCCATCTGTTGTTGACCTTTGGAGATCTCGCGCTCCAAGGGTGTTTTTGGTTGGATAGGTGAGCCGGAGCAGCGCGCGGGGCCATAGAACCAACGAGAGTGTGGACGAGTAGTTTGCGGCTGTTCTGTATCGGGGTGTGGACGTGTTGGTGTTGAGAGAGATCGGGTGCGGGGGTGTGGTTTTGTGGATTGAGGGATGGGCAACGAGTTGTGATAGGGGTGTGGATGAGAGGGGTCGTATGCAGAGTGTCTGCGGCGGGAGGGTGTGACGCCGCCAGGGTGGGCTGAGGACTCTGAATGGCTTGGAGGGTGAGGAGGTTGGGGGGTTATGTACGTCATTGAAGATCGAGATGAGGTGGTCGATGATGGGAGGGTCGTGGCCATGTTATGTGATGTGGAACTCCCAGATAACGGTGGCATGGTCGAGGTGTGAGAGGATATCAGAGCCGTCTTGATGAATTAAACTCGTCCGAGACAGGATTTCAAGGAGAGTTATTATCGGACTGGAAAGGGACGATGAGGCAAAGTATCCACTCGCTCATGGGTCATGGAGTATAAATAAGTAGCCTCGTCCGTCCCGTCCGATATGTCGAGGGAAAAGTGGAGACGGAGAGAGAGTATCCATAATGACAATTTAGTCAAAGGTGACTAGAAAGAGCATGCTTTTATGGGGATCTCCCTTCGAGGTACTGACTATCACCTTCCGAGGCACGGCCATTTAGGGGTTGCTACCGAGCGTGTTCGATTAGCCTGGGTACCGATGGGCAACCCAATCACAAGTGACAATCGTCAGGCACATCAACCCTGCGTCCGGTTAAGCAGAATGCCGGACTCCGGAACCTTGCTCCAGCTGCTCCAGGACGGTACGCTGACGCTCAGGACTGCGGTCATGAGGCCCTGGGTTTGACCAAAAGATATTGACACAACCGTCGGCATAACCGCCGGCAAGATGTCAATGAAAGACGACAAATCAAAAAGCAAAAGCCTCTCCGTCGGGGAGTCGAACCCCGCTTTCGCGCGGCCAAGCGAGTGACAGGCGCGTGTACTAACCGATATACTAACGGAGAGCTGTCCATGTGGTTTAGTAAATTAGCCACAGCCCTGTTTACTGTGGGTTGAAGTTGAAACATGTGTTTTCACATTTCTGTTGTGAACCACGATGAGCTCTGAGTTTTCGTGGGCAGAGCGGGTGCACGTCGCAGTCAACGCCTGTCTGCCGTGTCTCCACCGCACCCCCTCCAACGACTCTCTCACAAATCCAACTCCCCGTTCACGCACCACTCCTCCAGACCATTTGCGCAGACTTCTCGCTGACCCAGAATCCGACTCTGCCCTCGACTCAGAGACCCTCTCTCTCCACTCAAACCCTGGCCTTGCTCGCCGCGCAAGAAAGCCTAAGCAATCTGGGGCACGCCCTTCACGACACATCACCCTCTTTGGCTTCCACCTCTTTGGACGTCCTTCCCCTCCCCCTATTCAGTTACCGGATGACCACGATGACGCCCTCTACCGCCCTGCCGCCACTGGACCTATAACCCCTACCTTGACTGTGCATTCTACTGCGACCTTCGACTCCGACGCTGCTCCCCTTGACGCCGATGCTATTGATAATCTTTCTGGTTCTGCAGCAGCCGCTCTTGCAGAGGCTGAAGAGGAGGAGAGGAGACAGAAGGAGGAAAGGCGGAGGAGGAGAAAGGAACGACGTGAGATGAAGAAGATGGCCCGAGCACTTGCTGTCTCTGGTGACGGCGAGTTTGAAGGCTTTCAAGGGAGCGGTGATGGTTATCCTGCTATCCCTCCCCCGTTCTTGCATCAGCCTCAGCATGAGCAACAGCCTCAGCCTCAGCAACCCCCTTCCCCGACTTCGTTACTCCCTCATCTTGCCATGACGCAGGAAGAAGACGACGAAGGCGCGGATCTTGATGGTGTCATCTATACCCGCAGGAGAGCTCCTACCAATGCCTCTAACGGTGGCTCTGATTCCCGCAGCCGTACTTCCACCTCTCTCAGTGACCGACACACAGCCGCTGGCTATCAACAGCAGTACCCATATCCATACCCCGCACCCACTAAATCAAAATCCAAGTCTCCCTCTTCCTCGACCCCCACAAAGACCAAAAAGAAACCAAAATCAACGTCCTCCCATACTTCTTCACATCACCGGCCTAAATCTACCCGCTCCTCCAATTCCAACTCGTATACCAACACAGATAGCACCTCCCTTGCCTCACCTACTTCACCAAATCCTTTCTTCCCCGACGACTCCAACACGAGCATAACGACTGTCACTGTTGTGTCACCTAGTACCGTCGAGCAGGGTCAAGGTTTCTTTGATCTCGAGGACGAGCAAGAGGTACGAGTACCCACTGTGCCACAGTTTACCAAGTCTCCTAATGAGACGGCGCGTGTAAGCGCACCAGAAAGGGAGGCCTTCCCTAGTACAGGATTTGGTCTAGGACTTGGATTTTCTGGGAAAGCCAAGGGTGCCTTTCTTGCGGATACCGTTCCTCCCTCTAGCGGGACACGAGGCGGGGAGGATTATTTGGGTGGATTTTATTGATGATTTGGAACTTTCACTGGGACGCAGCTTTCAGCCCAGACTGTCGTTTATTCTCCTTGATTACTGGTTATCCCGTCCTTCGTTCGACTTCTTCCTGTGACGACTTTACTTAGTAACAACTCCTTATGACACTTGTACACGCAGTCACAAAACTCAGTTCTAGTACGTCCTACACCAGTATCAGACTATTTTTAGTACCCACTTGTGTGGGAGAACCCTGGCACGGACTAGCTCTCGGCGCTCAAGTTCCCTTGTTCCTTGATCATCTCCTCACAGTTCTGCCGTAGATTCCAGAGAACAGATGTGGCGTAAACCGTATATCCCAACCGCGGAAGAGATCCAGCGGACTGCGCGGGCCGTCATTCAAGTCCTGGTAGAGCATGATTTCATGTCCTGCTTGATCGGGAGTACGGCTGCTGCAATTTACGGTGCTGAGAACCGTAATCCCAAGGTGAGCCTCTCGCCCCAAATCCCACCCAACAACCGCGAAGGGAAAAAAAAAAAAACCAAAAACGGGCTGATCTCTAGGACGTAGACATTGTAATCCTCAGCACGACTGCAACGAACAACACCTCGATAGAAGAAATCAAACACCTCATCGCCGAAAACAACTCCTCCGACTTCTACCTCCTCCCATCCAAAGATCCAACCGCCTCGCATAAAATCTTGTATTACATTCTCACACCGCAGTACCCCGAACCAACCTCCCAACTCCATCGCGCTTGTAAAGTCGACCTTCTCCTACCAGGTACAATCGGTATACCACACATCCCCCCTGAACAAGTCCACTACGAAGACTACTTCCCTGACATCCCACTCGTACCGTTCTTGGTCTTGTTGTTGTTGAAAGTGAGAGCTTGGTCGGAACATAGGTTGGATAGTAGGATAAGATGGAGCAGTGAGAAGGTCAAATTTGACGAAGCGGATGTGAGGGAGCTTTTGGATTTGGCGGTGAATGAGTATTTGGTTAGAGTGAAGGAGGTGGAGGGTTGGGTTGGGGAGGTGTGGATGGAAGAGATGAGGGGGTATGTTAAGGAGTTTGTCGAAAAGTTTCCAAAGACGAAGGGGATGTGGGAGGAGATGGGGTTTGTAGTCAGATCGGAGTGGAGTTTGCCCCCGGAGTGAATGGGGCCGTGGATTGGATCTATGCTTGTCTTTTGAGCACAACAGTCTGTATCAGTATCCGACGTTTTTTATACTTCCGACCGTTATTCTTCCAACTACTGTGGTTCTCGCGTTTGACATTGACAAAATCATCCCTTCACGCGCATCGCTTGACGAATTGTAAGACTAGTATATAACAACTCGACCTTCTTGTAACTCAGAGTGTAAAACTGTAAACCAGCCCAGATTTCGGTTGTTTGTCAGCGGTGCTGTCCTCTGGACGCCTAGCAAAACTCGAGTAATTTGATACAAAGATAGTGAGATAGTGACGATATGAGGAAGGTCTAGCAGGGACGGGAGAGATTACCACTTCCTAGGAGCCGTTTGAGGCTTTGCCCGCCCGGAGCTCGCGAACCACCGAGTTTTGGCGAAGATGCGCATGGGAAGAAAAGGACCCAGTAATCCAAGGTTTGTAAGGGGTCCGATGCATATAGTGCTTAACGAATCGTCGCACAAGGTAGCGGCCGGCGAGGATGTGTTGCATAATCAGTTCTTACTAAACTCAAGACGGACAACCGCTAAACTAGAACATCCGGGCAAATGTATCCAATCCCATAATCACCCTTGCTGCGGTGCTACACCTCCGCCTGCTCCGGCTCACTCTTCAACCGAGAGATAGGGTGCCATCGCCCCGACCGCCTACAACGCCCCGTTTCCTTCTTACCTGTTGTTTGTTAGGTTCGATATAGGAGCACTGTGCATCAGTTCATAGGTCTGTCACGCACTAGTGATGAACTCCTCAGGGGGTTATTAGGACATTTTGAAAAGATTGGTAGGGTTTATGGGTTAGGAGGGTGTCATGTCGTCGAATGCGCGTTTAAATGCTCTGGGTCCCATGAACCTCTCGCAGATGTGCGTGCGGGAGAAACATTTGCAGTTGAAACAGATCCCACATTTCGAACCGGAAGTGAGTGTAGTTGATTTTGTACATCATGATGCAAATCGGCGGCTCATATATACCTGACAGGTTATCACACGATGCAATGAGGTGGGTATTGAGACAGTGCACGATATCATGGAAGTGGAAGATGATGATTGTATGATGTTGCTCTAGATGACCTTGTCGCAGATGTACGTCCTTGCGTTGCGAGCCCATTATAATTCTGACAGCTTTGTTAAGGCGCGATGTTGCAATGTTCATCAATTCGTATCCCACCCTCGATGTCTCATACTACCTCGTCAAGGGCGATTATACTGCTGGTGCACCTATCGTCCTCAAAGTTACCCTCGCGCGTGACGTTGACGAGGGCGAAGAAGACACAGACCAAACCGTCATCGCGCCATTCGATCCATAGAAAAAACTCGCCAACTGGTGGGTGGTCCTTGGGGACCGAGACAGTCGACAACTCTACGTGATTAAAAATGTCACTGTGACCAGGAGCCTCGTCGTCAAGCTCGAGTTTACGTTGCCCAAGGATACACATCGTCCTCGACTCTATGTTGTGTGTGACTCGGATGTTGGTGCTGACCACGATATCGAGGTTGAGCCAATTGAGGTGGCAGAGGGAGAGGAGAGAGTTAGTGATGAGGATATGGAGAGTGATGATGAAGAGTGATGAGCAGGCGAGTTCCAGGGACCATACAATGTTATTTTTTCGTCGAATTCATGCTTGCGGTGTATTTGTATCCAGTGTAGATAATACATATGTTTTGTGTAGTTGTCGATGATACCCTATAATTCACGTGTGGTCGCTCACTCTCAGCCGTGAGAACAGGAATAGCGTGTAAAATCAAACGCCCATCCAACGTGAGCAGGCTTGGATAGAGTGGATCATCGAGTAGGCTAAGGGGATGCGGATGATGACACAGAGGACCTCAACGCTCCCACTCAAATTCATGTTCCGAACGAGCGCACAAAACACAAGCCCATTCGTACACAGTCTGAACGAAAATCGGGAGGCTCTATACCACTGGGGAGGTGGAGTTGTGGGTAGAGTTGTGTAAGCCTGGCTTACAACTGACTTACTGACTGCGACCGATACATACACGTGACGGTGACACACTTGGCGACACACTGCGTACTGACTTCCTCATCTTTCCCTTTTCCTCTTAACTTCCATTATCAATATTCATACGCGCGTTTGTATTCGAGATTTAACTCCAATCGATATACGTCCGTGCCCGTACATCCGTTATAAGTGAGTGACGACTGTGAAAACAGTCTTACAAGTTGATTGGGAATGAAAAGCCTTGTACAAAGAGACTGGGCACATTGCGGAACATTATGACGAGAAAGGCACACGCGAAGAAAGACAACGACGACAGCGACGACAGAGCAAATCCGGTGAACACGTAATATTACGTAATCGCCATCTTATACCGCCTTCTTCGAAGCTTTTGGTGAGAACGAAAGGGAATGTCATCGAGACCCTCCATGGCTTG
>JAEUWJ010000261.1:0-227821 GCA_018524395.1 Podaxis carcinomalis
CAGTTCTCGCACGTATCTCGAGTGACTGAGCTTACTTATCTTTGTATATTCATCAATTTTTCAGTTCATGGTCAAAATCAAAAGGCCTCACGACAAACTAGAAGTCTTCAACAACAAACACCGAACCCGCGAGTTGCCAGGGTTCAACGAATTTCCGGCAGTACGTTGTTCATTTCGTACATGTTTACTACAAGTTTCCTTCTCACACCTAACGCCACCGACTCTTCACAACAGACAGACGCACATCAACCAAGAAAATTTTCTTGATAAACGCTTCCAACCCCTCCTCGATTGGTGTATCCCCTCCCACGATATCAATAGCCAACCCAGCTACATCTTCCCTGTCAAACAAAGACGCTAGTGCCCTTGCGACGTCGGCTCTCTAGCGGAACGTTGAATATTCGCCAAAGCAACAGTACCACAGAAATTCCAGGAGTAAACTGCGTCCTCCCAACACACGCTTGCCCGGTCCCAGGCTCATCTCTCGTGTTTCGTGTTGTGTATGGATTCGATATCAGGTGCGTGTGTCGGTGTGCGGATTATAGATGTTATATTGTGTGTTTGAGAGACGGAGGTGCGCGAGACGAAGGGATATCTATCGCAGTTCACTCTGAGTTCGTTTTGGACGTCTAAGGGGAACCTCACGTTTCCATGCCCACCGACGACGATGGCGTTTTTGGTCACCTTGGATAGAATGTGGTATGGATGTTGTAGAGACCGACGATCGGCTGCTCGTGAAAACGGCAACCTCACGTCAGTCTCTCACTAAACCGAATCGCAGAATGTACCTTGTCGGAGCGCCCGTCGTCGAGCCGCCTGTGGCCGCTTTTGGGTCCCAATATTCGAGTTTCTGAATTTTTTTTCGTCGCTGTACCTAAGTACATTCATTTCTACATTTCTTCCGTCGTCGCCAGTCCCATGATCGTATGCTTGCCTACTTGTCTTCTTTACAGCGGTACCTCAGTAATTATAATCCACATTTCCGCTGATGTTTCAGCCTCTGCCCCTCTCTGTTTCGTTCTCGCCCTCTCCATTTGCATTTGATATTCTATACCATTAGTTCTGCTTTCACATTTCCTTTAATCGTCACGGTTTATTGTTTTGCGCCATCCCTTGGTTAGTTTCAGCTTAGTTACCTTCTGTTTCACTTTATCTATGCCTTTCCACTTTGAGACTCACCTTCAGACTTGAAAATTTTACTCGTATATATACAATAGCGTGTCATGTATAAGAGGTAGCAAATCGTACACCCACATTCAACCTCCATCTTGCCATCTGTAGCCCTTACTTCCCAACTCTCTCTCTCTATATATATATAATATCTTCATTCTATTTTCTGACTTGGCCCCTCCGTTTCCTCATACCTCTGTTAAGAAGTCCAGTAGTTGTTGGATTCGACTGTGCTCACTTTCCCTTGAACCTCTAACGGAGGGAACCTCTCTCTTCAATGTAGAGGTGGTATCTTGAAAGATGAAGTAAGAGGGTAGTCATCTGGAGATGGGCTTGGGTTTGATAATTGCCCTTGCTTGGTATCTGCTTTAGAGCTCGGGATACTTGATCATTGGTCTGGCCATCTTCTTCATGGAGTACTATATACAAAATGCGAATCTCTCATGAATGTGAATTCACGACATCACTAATAACCATGAGTTGGTACGACGCTGCTACAATACAGCATTCCCCCGCTGACAGTTGACATCACCTGTTCAATCACCTTTGCTAATAGATATATCGTACTCCTAGCACCCATAGGCAAGTGGAAAGGACAACGCCTCGGGCTTTGACATAGTGTTTGCCCTTCTGAGCAAATGTACACCGGCTCTGGGCAGCCCTTCCGACAAGGATAATTGAGCCACAAGAGCCTCCTACTAGACGTTGAAGTTCCGCCAGTTTCCATCATGCAATTCATCCAAAAATTGATCGCCTCTGGCCTGTGAGAGCGAATTTTACAAGGCTGATCCATGCGAATGTGTCACTCGCCTGTGGTCGAGAACAACCCCCAGAACGGTTACCAGCGTCCAGTTTCTGGATGACTATCCTTCGTTACCCAGCCCCTCTGAAGCAGCTCGATTGGGTCTGTTGTCCATTGATACGAGTCAGAGAAATCGACAAAGGGATGAGATTAGTGGTGCAAATCTATCCATCTGGCAAAGGAAGTACCGTGGTCGTCTCGTGCCCCCGAAAAAAAAAGTGTACAAAAGTTGGCTTGTTCGAAGAACGCACTAATTCGGACACTTCCAAAGGCATATAGAAGAAGTGTTGACGAAATGTCAGTGGACATGCGACATCCTAGATAACGTGGCTGGAGGGGTGCTTGGAATCATCGAGGGGTATACGATTCTGCACTTTAGAACCAGGGAATGGGCACAGATTTTCAAGTCAAGGGCTTCACAGTAAGAGGATGTCCAGGTCGCATCTTACGTTTCGGAGTTGCAGTACAGCCCCATGATCGCGTTGAGGCCACATGAAGTTGTGAAAATGGTTAGGAGGATGCAGGTAGAGAAAAGAGATAGGTTCGATGACCGTCCATTTTCACGGTATGATAATGCGGCTCCAGTCCCACATCTCCTGGCAGATATCGCCAAGCTCGATCGCAAATTTCTTCAACTTTTGGGAAGTTGCCGAGATAGTCGGCGATGGAACTGGATCTTCTCCGCCTAGCATTCTTCAACAAAAAGCACACTGATGCAGAATGGAGTCTCCGAAGAGCCGCATAAGCGACGTGCACTTCCAGTCCAAAAGTAACAATAGTCGAAAGAAGCGAAAAGTTATACTTGGCTCGCTGCATTGCTTCGCTCCAGAGAAGGGCATACCCAAGGAGCTGCCTCGCAGTCAGTCACACACAGTCGTGCACATTGTCCAAGATCTTCTCATAGAGGAGCGAGTGCGCCTCACGCCTCGCTGTGGATTCGCAGTGGTGAGATCAAGGACGAGGTCGAGCTGGGAGGGACTGCTATCGTGCACCCGTTTGTAGTAGCTAGTCTATTGCAATAAACGTCGATTAATAATAATAATAATAATAATAATAAAAAGGTCGAGCTGGGAGATAGGATTGCCGATATTTTTATCTTCGAACTCGTCATTCTTGCTGACGCTAGGACGAATAGCCCTGATGCAAAGCTGGCAATTTTGCAGAACTGATACTCGGTCATCCAGGGATAGCTCGGTGGTATCAAGTCCCGGTACTCGAATCTCTTCGAATCTGCCCCGTAAAAAGCGTGCGACATCCTCACAAGCTTCAGCTGAGTCGATGGGGACAGAGTACTCCCAGTAACTGAGAAAGCTTCGGATGACCGGAACATGAGCCTGGTGTGAGGCTCTGGTCGGCTGGAGATGACCCAGACAAGAGGAGCGTCAGGATAAAACTGTCGATGTGCTCAAGGATCATAACCCGCGTGGCGTCATCATGACATTCATCGAGTCCATCAAGAAAGATCGACCAAGCACCTTGTTGGCATCCAATCTGCCTCGCAAAAGGCTCAACTATGAGAATTTCAAAATGTTCCCCCTCTCCAACGTCTTTTAGCCATAGAAGCCTCTGTTGGGGTTGTTTAGGGGTATGAAATAGGATTTGCATGCCTTTGAGCACGGTTAAAGCGTGTGCCCAGGTGGCAGCACGGGAGAGGGTCACGAACATTGGAAGCAAACTCAGCTCCACAGATGCTACATGGCGCTAGCCATTGCATTACTACATTTCAACGTCGAAAAACAACGAACAACCAACTCTCTAAAGCATCCCGAAGAGTGTCAAACTTACCAGCCTCTTTGTCTTGGTTGATGGAATACATCTGCAAGTTGTTGAGGACGAAATGATGAGAGTTGCTCAAGAAGCCTGTAGCCAAGGCAGCCTGGAGTCGTGACACGTTTATCTTGGGGACTTGGGGGGCCAATTCATTCAGTCAAAGCCGTTAACACGTAGTCCCTCTCATGTACCGTTGAAATCCCAAAAGGATTTGGCCACCATAAAAAGTTGTGTAATTTTTGAGGTTAGTTGCCTTCAATGAACAGGCAAATGTGCGCTTTACATGTGCTTGCGAGTACATGGACGTGGTCGAACAGTCCGCGCGGCTAGCGAGTTGGTCACTAAAGTTGATAAGACGAATACATATGCATCAAGGGAAGTTTGTAGGGATATGACCCACTGATGTATTGCTCACCGAGATAGCTGATTCGTCCACGTCCATGCGTGACCTCATCCCTCTCGTCCGCGACCTCAAAGAACAGGAGAGTTAATGCTGATACTCACCTTTTCCCAGTCGGTTGTTCCTCAACCTTCACACCCCAGAGTTCCAGCAGGTCAAGCGAACATCTTGATGTTGTTTGAACTAAATTCAACTAATAAACAGACTGAACACAGACCGAATTTCATGATCCGGCAAATACCGCACCATCCGCAATAATACAGAAGATTGCCAAGGACTACCTTGTCAGAAGCCAGCCAAAGCGTTGTCGTTTCTGCCATGTCAAGCACCTCCATTGCAGTCACTTTCAAGCCACCTTGCTTGTAGAATGAGCTGGCGACTCGTGAATGAGGAAAACGGGACCCCATCAGACTTGGCTCAAACTTGGTTTTGACAGCCCATGGACATTGAGACAAGATGCTTCCGCCGGATTAGCCAGGCCTGTACAACTCTTGTTTCTGCATCAATTTTCGGCGCGAGATCAAATGTCATCATGTCCGTTATGCATCCCCATAAAAACTCTATGCACTCTCCAAGCCATAGCCAGGGTTACGATACCTTGGGCTAAAAGCCTAAGTTGGGCATTCTTCCCAAACGCCTGAGTTGGATATCTGAATTCGAGGGTGCCAGTTACAGGGCTGGAAGTCTTTTAGGTTCCACAATGATATCCTTTCCCTCCGTCTGTTTCTCGCGTCCCCCTCCCCTTTGTTTCAATAGAACTTACCCCATAGTCGATTGGAGTGCTCATCCTTCTGCTGACTCAATCGTTCTACGGCTGAGGGACGATTTTCAGGGATCAACGCAGACCCGGAAACCCGGGGTGGAAGTGTCATGCACGAGCGTTTGAGCATCTACATAGTTTCCAAGATGTACTATAAGGTTCAGATAGCGAAGCAAATGAGATGGTTTGCCTGTCATTCGCACCCTGCATCGGCGGACACGCTTCAGAGGTGAACATATACTCGTGGGGTCTTTTCTGCGAACGGGAAATATTTCAACCAGAAATAGCATACGAACCTGTCCCATACATGACGTCCCAAAATTACTTGGCGGTACGGACATATGCTCTGCTCCTTCGAAAGCTTGTGGGGACTGTCAGCTGACAACGGCTGGCGACTATTGTTTCTCTGGGACCTACCAGTGCGTACAACCCGTTTCTTGCAGCATTGGATGCTCTTCATACCATCCATGCCTCCAGCCTTCAAAATACAGAACGCCCACAGCTTCTCACCAACTTTGTGTTGTGATTCAGATTTACATATGTTGTTTATTTATAACAAGCGATTGATGACCTGAGGGACATTTTTGATCGACCATGTGTTGATTTGCCCTCCAACTATCTTCCAATCTCACGGACCACCTGCTTCACAACCTCTTATAAACAGCTCATGGAAACGGAGCCTTAAGCACCACATCCACGGCCGCTGTGTTGACAATGCTTCGGTCCAAGGTCTTCCAAGGTCTCGTTCTCCTGGCCGCGTTGTCCGGTCAATCCCTCGCACAGACATGGTACGTCTCCAACTCCGTGCATGGATACCATGTACTCACAATCACAATAAAGGTGCGGAAAGCATTACATGCAAAGTACACCACCTGTCGAACCTGGTCAGTCAACAAGGTTCCAAGGCCCAATTCTACTGCGTATCTAATCACATAACAACAGGTGGTGAATTCCCAGTCCCAGAGACATCGAGCCAACCCCTCCTCGCCTTCCGCTGTGCTCAGGCTATCCGCCCTTACCTCCCAGCAGACGCCAACGGAAGCAGCGATCCCACTGCAGTCTCCATTCTCATCGACACTCCCGTCACTTTCCGCAAAATCTCCAATGCAGTTCCCGTCACTATCCCCTCTGGTTCCACGCCCAACCTGCAAGTCACCGTCTCTATCAATGGAAACACCATCGCTAGCGGCAGCGTCCCTCTGAACAGTACCAAGCATGCATTACCGTTCTCGCTTTCCTCCCTTCAGCCCAGGACGGCCGCGTACAACATGACTTGTTCGGCCACGCTCTCCGGACAAACGTTCAAGGCGTCGGGATTGCTGACGTATTTGCCTGATCCGCCTTCCAGTATTGGGTCGGTCACGAAGATGGATCAAAGGACTGGCGCCTTACTTGCGAGACCTGCCAACGGGAAGGGAGGGGATTTTGCACCTGTTTTCCCGATCGGATTTTATACCCAGTTTGACAGTTATTTGGCTAAGGATTTTTCAATTCCTGCCACATTAGCACAACAAGGGTGAGTTGCAAAACACTTGGTCGCGATAAATCTGCAGACTCAAATAGAGCGTTGTCAGATTCACGGTCGTATGTATCACCCATCACTGTTACCAAGCTGTTGAACTCAATGAACAACTACGCAGATTCATCCAATCCCGAACTTTAGCAACATGACTGCCCTCGACACTGTACTCGACAGAATGCAAGAAGCTGGTATATACTTGATGTACGACATGCGAAAGTGAGCAAACTAACAGCCACCTTGCTCACGGCGTTTCTAACCAAGATTATAGCTCGTATATGGACTCTGCCTCCGTTACAACTCAAGTGAACCACATCAAGTCGCGCCCCAATCTGCTTTTATGGTATACTGCAGACGAACCTGACGGTACTTCCGATCCCCTAGACGCGACACTCACATCCTCGAACTTGATCACGTCGTTGGATGGTGGTGATGGTGTTGGTGGTGCTGGGTATCATCCCGTTTCCTTGGTGTTGAATTGCCAGGACTACCAGTTCACGTGAGTTGCTCCAGCCGTTGCTTCCTCGACGAGCATATCTGAGGGGGTAAACTAGTGCATATACTCGTGGATGTGATATTGTGATGCAAGATGCGTATATGATTGGGAACAACGTTACTTTCTCAACCGTTTGGGGTACACCTTGTACCACAGACTATGGAGACTGCGGGTGCGTGTATCTTTCCTTCACCTGCGCAAAACGTAAGATAGATGTTTTGTTCCAGTTGCGATAATTGCGAGGGCACTTTCGAGGATATCTCAAATCGTATGGACGAGTTCAAAGATCGCCTCTTTATCAATGGCTGGGATAGGACTAAAGCTGTTTGGACTGTTCCTCAAGGCTTTGGTAACGAAACGTCAGTGCATCAGGCTTCTCCTCTTTTCTTGATAACTCATACGAACTTGCCGTCTATTCCAGTTACTGGAAGGTACAGTCGCCGTTGCTCTGCCCATAATTAAAGTCCTGACTCTTGTAAGCGTTACCCCACTGGCAAAGAATTCGTTGTCGAAAGCATCCTCGGCATCAACCACGGAGGACTTGGTACGTATCCTCATTCTCTCCAGCTCCGTACATAACCTAGAATGTCAACCCATGGTTACCAACAGGCGTCGTATCCTGGGACGACCCCACGACTGACGACATCAAGTCGTCAGCCTCGACACTCGCGCTCTCACTGCCCAAGATGAACCCCTTCATCCTCAGCCCGAACGCTAGTTTCAAACAAGTCACCATCAACCGCGTCGACTTTGGTCTCTGGACCGTTGGTTCCCAAACGCTCGCTCTCGGTACTAACATGAACGATTCACCCGTCACTCTCAACCTTAGTCAACTCGGCTTACCCGCTACCGGATCTTCGCAAGGTATCACGCAAGTGTTGGATACAGGCGCGAGTTTGGATGCTGCTAGGAACCATTTGGTATTCACTGCTACTGGAAGTGGTGCTTGGATCTTCAATTTGTAAGTGTGAAAGAGTTTTGACGGATTTTGGGGTGTTTGGAGAAATTATACGTCGTGTTGCCTCGCATGTAACAAAGAAAGTGAACGAAGTGACTTACAAATTGGGTTTTTTTTGCTTCGTTGTTAGTACGCATTCGCTTGATTCGCCCCCTCAAACTCCGGGAAAACACACAAATGACGCTTCTACGCCGAAAATTCCGCGCCTACTCACGCTCGCTTGTCTTGTGCTTCGCATCGGCTACCTAAGTGCATAGAAGGAACTCCTGTTTATTGAGGGATACAACATGGGAATACGCATATAGGGACTATAATACAGATATGAGTACGGACTACATACATGTCTACTAATAAATCTCGTGACGTCGTGAAAAGTCGTAACTGAACGTACTGAACTCCAAACCGATCGGATGAACCAAGGGGTATCCTGAAATAGATGACACTGATGTACAGGCCGCTTACTTGCCCAAATTCTTCCGGATGACATTCTGGAGGGTCAACCCATCATCCTGTGAGGAACCGCATGTTGGTACCGATTAATCAAAGCACGACAAGTAACTAGAACAAACCTGATCAAGCGACCATGTGAAGCAGCCTGCCATTCCGCTAGACTTTGCAAATTTGGCCTTGTCCGCCAACGACCATGTATCTGAAAATATTGTTATCGATCACACGATGCTTGTCATCTAAAGGAAAGTGCTTACCATCATAGGTCACCACGGTTTGCTGGCTGGTATTGAACAGATACTATAGTGTGTGAGTATCGTACGGTCGGAGAAGCATTAAGCGACTAGGACTTACAGGAGTATCACTGCAGTCGTCCCACCCTATGGATGCAAGACGCATGAACAATGGCGCTACCTCCTGGTTGAAAGGTAATTGATACGTACCCATAGTAAACCCGCCACCCTCTCCATAAGTGCCGTCCGACTTCTTGACAAGTGCACCAGACTTAACGATTTCCTTGAAAGGAATCTGCTGCCCCCACCAGTTCTGCAAGTTCGCAGCCTGAGTCGTGACCTCTTTATCGGCTGTTTGCGCCCCTCCCTCCATTTCCTCTTCAACAAGAGTCAACCTAGTTCTCGCGTGAGCTCCATTAAGGAAGTTGAGGTCTGGTTCGCTGCCTTCCGCGGCCGGTGTTTCGGACTTGACGAGAAGCAACATATCAGAGGAGGGCATGAGACTACCAGTGAGACCCTTCTTGGTACTTTGGGACACATATCCATAGAGTGGGAGCCCGAGGAGTTGTTTGCTAGCGGGGAATCCAGCTTTCTTCCATTGGGCAAGTGCAGCTTGGGCACTAGCCTGAGGTTGCTTGGAAGTTCCGCAGAGATTGCCTGGGATATGCGTAAATATAGATTAAATTCACACGCAAGCAGGCTCACCGAGAGGTGCATTAGGGCCAGGAGAAGCAGAAGCACCCCAGACGTCGTAATTCCTATACAAAAATCTCAGAAAGGCATACGGAGCTCCGTGGGAGAAACGTACATGATGTTGACGTAGTCCATGACTGCGGCATAGGCAGAGACGTCAGTCAAGGGCTGTCCGTTGGAGCCCAACCAGGGAAGGTGCGGAACAGCGGCGGAGATGATCTTAGGACTAGCTGAGGAAAATATAAGCAAGGCAACCGAGGATCGTACAAGTAAATACGTACGAAGGGCGCCGCGGAGAGACTTGAAGAGACTCAACAAATTCGCCGCATCTTGAGGAGAGTGAGGATTCCCCGCTCCAGTGGAGTTGGGATATTCCCAATCAATATCAATACCTATTCTCATTAACAAGTTGGGCAATTACCATAATGCGACGCTTACCGTCAAGACCATATTTGTTGATGGCAGAAACTATGGCGTTGACGAACTTTGTACGGTTTGCGGAGCTGGAACAGGCATTGCTAAACCACTGACTTCCACCCCATCCACCTTTGGAAAGTTAACAAATGATGTATGTTATCAATACCATGAAGTGTATACATACCAACGGAGAGGACGATTTTGGTGGACTTCCCACTAGCTTTCTTAGCGTTGACAAGACGTTGAAGGATTGCTTGACTTCCAGAGTCCCAAGTCAATGTAGAAGAAGAATTGGGCATCGCAAACGCTATAATTCGATCAGCTCCAAGTCATCTCTGCGAAACTTACATGAAACTCACCAAAGAAGAGTATGTCAAACTTGGAGAAGTCGATCTTCTCGGGAGGATTGGAATCAGCGCTCCAGTCAGGATAATAAGCCGCAGCGATTATAGTGGCTTGGGCCTCAACCTCGTCAGTGCTCTGCACACTAGCCAAGAGATCCATGGCAGCCTTGCGAGACAAGGTTGATGGAAGAGCATCTTCGGGGTTAAATTTGCCGGAACCCCCCACCACGTCTGGGGTAAGGAATTTGGCCAAGACTGAAGAACCAGCGTAATCCGGGCTCGAAATAAGAGCTCTGAGGTATTTCGTTAAGCCAGTTTTGCGTTCCGCGATTAGAGTATCATCAACCCAAGCTGAAGGGATGAAAGTGGTGGACAAGAGACGTTTGGGAGGAAGAACGAATGGGTCTTTGAGTGTTTCTGTGAGACCGACAGCATAAGTATTGTGGAGAAGCGCCAACAGTCGTATGTTACCATGTAATGTCACGAACTAAAAAAAAAATATTGTCAACGAACGTGGAGGGATGTGGTTGATGTGATACCCACTTCCGAGTATCTCCGGCTAATGATAGTTTCCTCTCCGTCCTTTGTCACCTTGACATTGTAGAGAATATGAGGACGGGGGCTCGAGGCAGTGGTATGAGTGGAAATGGTGACAAAAGGGGCCATGAGGGTATAGACAAGCACAGGACAAGATCGTTCGACGGGCTATATAGCTTCGTTGTGATGCTTTTGAGACAATCTGGGATAGTGAAACCTTGGGTGTTGTAGGGGAAATGCCCACTCGCAGGTATAAGGGAGTGGATCACATGGCTGGTCTTCCATTCAATGGCTCCAAGACACGTCAGTACAAGAGAGGCGCGGGTGCGCAGAAGTAAAAGGCCCTATTTTGACAGGTTTTCAATGCGGAAGCGGTTAGAAAGGCAGCCTGTCGTGAAATACCGAGGTCGCATGTACATTGGACCATGTGCTTGACTGATGAGAAGCAGGACGATACCGGCACGTGGGGTGGTATAGAAACTACTAAGAGGCGGTCCACCAGAAATTGTTAGCTCAGAGCCACCAGATATATGTCAAACGGAGTCTCAGATAGAGAAGGTCCATCAATAGGTTCTAGAAGGGGATGACTTTGAAATGGAACAAGGATCCAACGGGCTCTGCGGACGCGTATGCTTCGCTGTGGCATGAACGCGCAAAGGTCTGAAAGAGGGGTAATAAGCCTCCCGGAAGAGAGTGCCAGCGAAATGGCGTTGAATGGTCTAGGGTTCAAGAGAACAACAGCTCATTGAGGAGAATGACGGTCAGGACAATGTGATGTGGTCAGAAATGGAAGGCAAGGCAGCTACCCACGTGCTGCATCTTTTATCGTTTGTTTACTTGTTTGAATCCTCGGTTTCTGTACCACTACAAGCAAACTACTGCTAAGGCGCAGTGAGCATACACCACCACTACTTAGTAGCTACGCCCCTTGGCAGGCGTACGTGGATGAGTCCGGTAGAAGAAATTGGTCAACATAAAATCACAAAAACAGAACGGCGGGAGAAGGCATAATCCTAGATTATATGATACCTCAATGATGTGATTATAACAATGGCACAGAGAATGGAAAGGGGGGATGAGGCTCCGATGCGCGTTGGTGGTCAGTCTGGATTCTGGTCTTCTCTGGATTCCCCCGGCCTACTGGAGGTGTCCAGTGCAGTGTAAATGGTCTGTGGTTGCGTGTCTCTCTTCCGGATTAGTGAGCGCACCAGATTTCGCCAGGAATTCGGCGGGGGCGACTATGCCTTCTGTTCTACCCAATATGTCAGGGAGGTATATGGAGCCTGAAAAGCCTCGTAGTATTTGCCCGTGTCTCTCCTATAGAGGGCAGCACGATGTGTTTGCATTCTGCGTGTTACATCTCGTTGCATTTTGCGAGAAACTTCAACCACAACCTTCGATCGCTTCATGCTTCATATATACCAGTAATTTGTCAGAATGTATTACTTCAAATCGCCATTGGTAAATCATAACCACGAGGTTTGACACTAAGATGCAATGGGATTATTCCCTCACTCCATGCCCAAAGACATGTGAGTAACATACCCTCAATTTTCTAATTCACTCAGATGGTTTATATGAACTTCCTAGAACAAATCTACAAAATACTCCAGTACACAGCTAGATTACATCCTAAAGCCGGGGAAAGGGCAGAGCGCAAAGAAAAATGCTTCGGGCAATGTTGTACACGAAACTTTCTCTGGCTTAGGCATACCACCAGGTAACGGGGATACGGCCTTGGCTGAGGGGGGCGAGTGCCTGGAAGGCGGAAGGGGAGAGGTCAATGCTATACTGAGAACACCCTGGGCAAGAATCAACAACAGTGGCATCGATGATCTTGCCTCCGTCTTGACAACAGAGTGAGTGAAGAAATGTTCACGGTTGGTAATGCGTGTTCACTTACATGAAACCTTGATGTGTTGCCAGCAGTGAGCTCCGTTGTTGTACTCTTGGGTGGACAAAGCAACTATGAAGTCCGAATCCTTGCTCCATGCGCCACAGTTTCCGAACTGTCAATTCAAAATTGATTGAATAGTATGTCAGGGTCACGGACTTAAGGCAGTCATAAATGCTCACTCCCGTGTAGTAATAAGTGGCTGTGAAAATGTCCAAAAAAGTCAACCCGCGCCCCTAAAGTGGACATGTTCGAGAGACGTACCATCGCCGTTGAATGCAGTAACTGCTCCAGCGAGCGTGCAGATGGCACCAACGGTGGCAATGATGGGTTTGGAGAAGAACATGCTGTCTGACACAGAGATTTAATAGCTTGGAAGTAGCTCAAGTTCGAAGATCGGTTGAGTGCTGATGATATCTCTGTGAAACACCTGGATTTTATACCCTGGAGGAACTCAAGCACTTGAGTTCGGAAAAGACAATTGGGCATAGGTGTCTGCTCGGAGAACATTCAAGGATAACCTCATTTGTTCGATTTCATCGTATCCGGTACTACAAATTCTGCGCAAAACACGGGAGTTCAAACTTAACCATTTGGACCTGTCTAGACATTAGCACCAAGTTAGTGCGAGCCGGGATTTTGTCTGGGCCACACAAGTCGAGTGAGCCTCTCTCTCATAGTCAACAACTGTCTACTTGCACACTTTTGTGGTCCCTTAGAGCAAGCAGAATAAGACGCTATTACCCAAACTTAATCCATAAACAAAAATCGAAAACACTCGGAAAGATATTCCTTCCAAGAAATCCCCGATATCATCCTGGCCTGAATGATGGTACTTTCGCAGTTACGGTATCTCCATCGAAATGTTCTATTTTAGCGCAGACTGCCACCATTGCCTGCTTTGTAGACCCGGGATGGGTTTTTTGACCAGAGGAAACAGTTGCACATGCGAAGTCGGAACTGGGGACGGGCCCTAATAGGCCTAGTCTTTCGGAACAATGCCTTGGAGCTAGCTACACAGGGCCTCGGGCTCAAGTTTGAAACACGCCTACTAGTAGAGAGGACTGGTGCCGGAATCTCAGCAACCTCTACGTCTGACTGGAAACCTCCCACTGTCATTCCGCTGGACTCGTATACAAGGACAAGTCGCTTGGATTTATGTCCAATTCATTGCTAACATAAACTCTAGGCCCGCACATCACTCTGTCTGTGCCGGGCCTGTTTCGAAGGAAAAGCTTATAACGTGAAGTCGTCGGGCCATGAGCCATCCGGCAATGAATGCTGAGTTATAGACTGGGACCTGTGACTGCCTTGCCAGCCGACTCAGGCTTTCGTGAGCTGGACGAGCTTTTCGGACATATCAGCTGGCACCACTCCTTCCTGCGAACAGTACGGCCGATAGATTAGTAATGAGTATTTTCAGGGATTGAATCTAGCCGGCTTCATACTGTATCGACTATGAACAAGCATATGTCCTCATGGTGGGTCCGACAAAGACGCCCGTGTCATCAAAACTCTGGTTGTAGTCCTTTCTTACTAATTTAGCAATCAACTAGCTCGTACCCTCCTCATCAGTCCTGGTGCACGTGTATCTCAGCTGACCCTCGAGCCTTGTCCGAGCATGGTGTAATGTACGGGCCAAAATCTTAGTGCTTTCTACTAGAGCTGATATGTCATAGAGAATTCGGGCTGAAGGCGGTGGAGGGGAATAATAGCTAAAATGACCAAGTCTGTTTCTATTCCTGCCCAACATTGGTAGTATTGGTGTACTCGAGCCCTTAAAGTGGAACGCCACCTAAGGGGTTCAAACCAGGAGGAGAAACGATTCAACATGCGACAATTGAAACTACGAGAAATAAGACTTTCATCCTCGGACGCGTTCATGTGGTTCCTGCCAGGGGACATTAAGGATGCGGAAGATTTCTTCTTCAGTTTCGGATGCCACGATGGTTCCTACTCAACAGCTGAGTCCGCAAGCAGAGAGGTATAGAACATTTCACGCAGACCTTCATTGAGCTTGACTCGAGAATCCTTGGGATCACGCACGATCCCGCTAAATAATCCCCGCTGGTTCAATGAATACCCCATCTTGTTCGCCTTCAACCTCATGGCGCGATTGAACTAAAGGTTGGCTTAGCGAGAGTGAGATATGATGAACTGAAAGTACTTCTTACAATATCATCCCCCTAAACGTTTTGGCTCAATGAAAGTCCGCGGTATAGGCTGGATATGAACGTACTGTATAATAAAGCAAGGCGGCACCCCGGCTTTCCCAAGGCACTGCCAGGAAATCGATCCGGCGTCGCTGGGATCCCGGTTGTGGGAGGCGACACAGACCGCGATAAACACACTCAAGGTCTGTTAAGTCTTCGGGTATTGCAAGGTCTTCTGTGACGATTCCAGCACTATGAAGAGCAGGCAGGAGCCGGGCCAAGATTCCTGTGGCTCGTCAGCGTGAAGGGTGTGGAGATCACCTAATTTTCATACCTGAATGTGTCCGGTTGTCATCGGTCGGACGCGTAATTAGAATGTCGATGTCACCGCAGTCAGCTTTTCCCCTGTTACCCCATATAACTTTGAACACCCGGTAGAATGCCTTCGAGCCATACCTCCTGTAGCTCCCCATAATTTCCACAAAGAGCTTGGAATCGAGTGACAACGCTAGGGGGTAGGTTTTAGTCGTGGCCCTGACTGGCTTCATATGAGTACGTACCTATTGGTTTAATGAGGTCAAAAATAGCCTTTGCTTCATTACGAGGCATACGGCTGTTGATGTCTGAGTCCAGGCCAAGGCTTATCAGCCTCAATAACATAGGAAGATTGAGTTGCGGGATCAATACCGTCATAATATCGTAGTCCGATCAACTGAGCTGGGTTCAAGCGCACTCCTCCTTTCTGGTTGCGGAGATCTTCCAAGGTACGGCAGCCTGCGGAATACCACTTGAACGCAGTTGACTGGCCTTCAACAGAACTCGCTGCGTTAACGAAGGAGGTACTGAGCAACGTCACACCCACCAACACCGTAGATTCCTTGAAACAGCCTAGTGACCTCAACATCATCCGTCTTTTCATAATTGATGCGCCGGAGATCGCCCGTTTGAAGAATTTCCATGATCTCATTGCAAAGTCAACATTATATTTCAAACACGATACAACGGAATAGACGAACCTTCAAGGCTGTCTTATCACCAACCCCTCGTATACTTCGGGCCTCGCTGTAGGACTGGATACGTTTTGGATACCCACGAATCGCACGGATGCCTGAAATTCTTCAGCTGAAGCTCCTGTCGATGAAGGGATATATTACTTACTCTTGCTATAACTGTACGCCCGCCAATGATCTTCATCTCCAAGTTTCGCTTTATGAAGTTCCTGGAGTTCTTGTAGCTTTTGGAAAATTAGTGGGGTGGGGATGCTGCCCAAAAGGAATGCCACCTTCTCGATGATATCCTGGTTGGCACAAGTTGTCTTTCGTGATTCCCGGCTATCACAGGTCCAGCCCTGTCCTCGTGAGATAAATGACGAGTTTCAAGTGGGAGCCATAGTGGGTCGTACTCTTCTTTGCTGAGGCGGGGGAGCTTTGGGTGGTCCATCATCAATAAATGAATCATTATCATCTGATTCGTCACATTCTCCAAAACGAGACCACTTCAAGTCCAACTACGTTATTAACGATAGCAAGTCGACTTTGATCTTCACTCACATTGTTGTCACGAGCTGCCCTTGCTTCTGCATAGAATTCCTCTAGCGGATCTGCACTGCTTTTCCTGGTCTGAGCTCCTGATGCTGTTGCAGAAGTGTTCTCTTTCTCGTCCGAGGGAAGGGGAGATGAAGGAAGAACGGAGTTGCAAAGTGGGGTGGCTCGACTGCTGGAAGGTTCCGAGTTCGAATTACTGCCTGGCAAAAACTCTGATCGAGCCTGAAGCGAAGAAGGTTTACTGGCAGTGCCATGAAATACTGTATTAATCTACGACAGTAGTTAAAAACACCCGAAACCCACCAGTTCGGTGCCACTGTAGCACTTCCTCTTGTGGCCCTATCGCAGCGAGATACTGTGGACTCACTGCGGCCCGTTGTTATATCCATTCGTTCACCGAATGCTGCGTGCAGCCACACGTCCTCGGCCATCTTGATCTCAATTTCTTCCTTATCAAATCGACCCGTTCGACCGATCGCTGACAAGATCCAACTCCATTTCACCGTCGGTATATGGTCAGGGATCTCACTTAGGCGCTTGCATCCGAGGGCACGGAGTGTAGGAGGTTTGTGAGTATCAGTGACGATATGGGTGACGATAGCAGGATCATAGGTCGGTATAAGATTACCTCCATGTTTCACAATCTGCCGAAATGAGGCTTACTTGAACCGCAGCACAAAGTCCAATCGGAAATCAATGACATACAAGTTCCATTCGTCCTCGTGTTCTCTCTCCTGCAAATTGCATGTCACCTCCAATGTAAAAAATGTTTTTACCCTCAAGAAACTTGATTGTCGAAGTTTTCCGCTTAACAATGGTGCTTGCCTTGTCCATGAGTTGCCGAGCGTATTCAGCAGGTGTTACTGGGCCCTGTTTCTCTGCCTTTGGTGCCTTGCTCTTCGGCAATTTTGGAGGGACCTGGCTTCGGCGACTATTTTTGGGCTTTGGCGGCTGCTCAGCATCGGAAACATGGGACGGGGAACCGCTACGCGAGGAAGTAGGGGACGAGGCTTGTAGGGCAGGCATCTTTTCTTGGAACTGATTCTTCATGCCGGTACTCGGCCTTCTTGGGAGACCTGGTTCCATGCCCTTGGAACTTAACGGGATGACTTTGTCGCGACGCTTCATTGCGACATGTCTCGCCACACGTTCTTTCACCTCTAGGCAGAGTTTGGTCGAGCCAGAAGCCGTAACCGCCTTTCTGGGCATTTCCGTCATCACAGGAGGTGACGCGTCTTGCATGCTGGGATCTTCTATGGGTGACGTGGGAGGGTCGTCTTCATCGTGTCGACCTCGACCTGTGTCATCACCTGGTCGTTTATTACTTGGAATGATCGCTCCATCAGACGGCTGACCTTGTGGAGTCTTGCTGGCCAGAGCTGGTTTGTTCAATACTTGCTGTGACCGTATGCCAGGGTCTGGGGAACACGTCAGAATATGAGAGAAAGAGTTGATTCTGCACGGGAAAACTGAACGTAAATAAAAATATAACGGCTTCTCAGGGAAACCAAAACCTACGGGCTAGACCGTCCAGACGATGGGTGTTTCTGCGGGCTGCGTCCTGGCGAGGAAGGGAAGCTCGTAATTTCAGAAGGTCGCTCCGCCTCTCCCCCAATGGTGTCCTGGGTTCTCTGAGGACTTTCTGCAAGCAAGGGCGAGGTTTCTATCCGGGATAGGAGAAATGGTGTGGAAGTTTGTTGTTGGACGGAGGAGTCATTCCAGATAGGACTAGTGCCATCACCCTTACGACGCTTCGCGGGAGGCGTCATATGAATTGGAAGTGATCTGCGCTTGATACCAGCCGTATTGTTCCTGCTTCTAGGCGTGGTCAGATCATCTCACACAAAAAATGGCACTGGCATGGTACCTAGTGGTAGCCTCGCACACTTCTTCCACGTTTTCACCAAGAGCCTCTCTTGATCCTGAAACCGGATCCAGAGACCCGATGATCTTTGGTTCATGGTGTAGATGGCTAATTGGCGGGGTTCGCAACTGCTATCCTACACTTAGAAGTTCTCGAGACGTACTTGTTCATGTGACCAGTATCATGAACTGCTTCATACCGTTGTGGTGGTTCTTGAGCGCTTACATTGTTGCCAGCAAGTGATCGTGATTGGGGAACGCTGCACAGTCTCAGAAATTACACAATTGTGTGATCCCTGGTGTAAAATGACGGTACCTCGGAGGCACACTCGAGAGGATTCGGGAATTACTAGTATCCCCTGCCGCGCTTGGGTTACCATGCAGGCAGTCCCGCGAGGTGCTTTGTCCCCCTGAAGACACGGAGGCTATATCATAATCCTCCGTAGTGTCCATTATTACTGGTGTTGAATTCCCTTCTGTGAAGGACACGAAATTTGTTCCAAAACCTGTTTGGGTGAGATGAGACTTTCCCAAGGCCATGCGTCTGCGATACTCGTCAAGGTCTTCATCCGACTGGTTCATAATCTTGTCGCGCTCGCGATAAAATGTCTCCAGATCAAAGTCCATAGGGAAAAGATAATAGTCGATATTGGCGGCCGAAGCGTTTTTAAGTGTTGGTGTCTGAGTCAAGCTGAATTGAGATGCTTACGTGTAAAGCCGTGACGCGGCCACGTGACGATTTCCCCTGACTCCACAAAGGGTTGACAGGAGTCCATGAATCCGCCTCTTATGCAGATTGATTCATCATGATCGCTGTGGCTTGATCCACAAAAGTTATGGCTGAAATAACGGGCCAAAGCTCACAGATACCGTGTGTTAGTACCAAACAGATTCAACAGCACGCACAAAAAACTAACTCCTGAGAGCCCTTCTCCAAAAAGCGACTTCATAACCGCGGCAGCGGAACATTACACGGTACTTTTTTCCATGTCTTATGGATTGCGCACTGATCGCAGCGACCATAGGTCATTGTTGGACTGGGGAGTCTCTTCTGAATTTCTCCCCAGCTCCGATGCAGTAACGAACCATTCACAAACAGCACCGCGTCAGTGGTTATGGAGTATTGACAAAGGACATGTGCGATGAATCTAGCTTTCAAAAATAGCGAGCATTCCGTAAAGCGAACTCGGTGCTGCAGCTTCCTTCTGGTTTCGCGGACATTGAATTCGGCTGGTGCCAGTTTGTATCTCAGGACCAATGGGAGCCTGACGGTTGATGAGGGCAGTTTGACCGTATGTAAAGATGATCGACGAACATCCGGTTGACAGCCGAATGAACTAGATGCGCTTCGATGGCATTAACACCACGTTGTGCTACACAGTCGAAATTTTGAACGCCTTGGCCGAATTCTCATTCCGCTTTCGTGGTTATCACTCCCTTCACGTAACGTGCTTAACAGTAAAATATCACCTCGGCCGTATATAAAGCACTCCTGGACTGGACTTTGAGGTCATCACCAGCAGCAACTAGAAGAGAAATGCCTAGTGCTGCCCCTTACCATCGCAACTCCGATAACGAAAACCAGAGTGGACCAGAAGAACACTCTGACTCGACGCCTGAAGGAAGCCCAGAGTTCTCCCGCGATAGTTCGGCTCGAGAGGAACTTGGACCAGATGATTTTCCCACTTACTTCTCCGAACGCGATGGACGACTTTTTCATTCATCAACGACCTCTCCGTACCCTCTGCCAGCGGATGCGCCGGAACAAGAAGTGCGTGCCTTTAGGCTCATTCTTAATTCTCCATAGTGACCCTTTTCATTCAAAAAATCCCAGCGGCTAAGAGGTCTTCATGCATTAGTCACCCAGTTGGTTGGCGCCAATTACGTTGGACCTGTGCCCGAGATTCTGGCACGAGATCCCAATCGTCAAAAGAGGGTACTTGACCTGTGCAACGGTACTGGGACATGGTGAGTTACGGCCAATGTGTGGGACACTCCCGCCTCGTTATCCGATGGCTGACTGAGTCACCCACCCCATCTAGGGTAATGGAGATGGCGGAGGACTTCCGGCATGTTCTATTTACAGGAATCGACATAGGTGTGCATCTCTCACACTGCCCAGTGACTTCAATCAGATTTACAAATACGTTCAGTTCCCATCGCCACCCGGTACCCGTTGCCCAATGTTGATTTTGAGATTGGGGATATCACAGAAGAATTTGAATGGCAAAACTCCACCTTTGATTTCATCCATGCTCGCAGCATTTCTTGGGCAGTAAGTCGTGTTTTCCCCTCGAATACCGGGCGTTCGACACGCGGCTGTATACACCTGTACTCAATGTGCTTTATAACAGGTCCATGACTACAATACTATTTTGCCAGAGGTAGTCCGCGTGTTGCGCTCGGGTGGGCTCTTCTTCTCGGGCGAATGGGACGTCGCGGTCTGCTTCCCTCCCAGCGACCCGCGAGCAGCCAACCCGACGCTATACATACCCGCCTCGATGCAGTTCTACCAGGTCCTCAATCTAGCCCTAGCAGATCGAGGGATCCGGACCGTCGTCAGCCAGATTCCCAACTACTTGAATAACACGGGTGCATTTCGTGAAGTTGTGACGAGTTCTATAAGCGTTCCGGTTGGGACTTGGTCCAATGACCCTCGCGTGAACGAATTGGGTAGGGGATTTTTGGCGATTCAGTCGCGGTTTGCGGACTCCATCAAGCCGTTCTTGCGTCAGATGGACCATGCGCGGGAGTATGTTGATGCCCTGGTGCAGAACTTTGTGGACGAGTTGAGGATGACGGATGGGTTGGTTGGAACCTATCACTTGGTGTATGGCATCAAGGCTGAGTGAGGTATGAGTTGTTCGACAGCAGTGAACATTTACGGACCCTTCTTATGACCCTTGCTCCGCTTTGTGCTTCTTGACAACTACTTTCTTTTGTGCATCCCTGGCAATATTACGCATTTTTGTATTGTTGGTCCCGTGGCCCGAGGAGAGCCGCTGAAGGCGCCATTGGTTGTGGAAATCAAGGTGAGGGAGGTGCAAAGCAGCAGAAGGCGTGGCTACAACGTGAGGAGCGGTTGATTGCCACTTGCCAGGAAGAAAGATGATGAGGTGTCAATGATACGACAATGATAAGGATGTTCTTCTGACCGTAAGGATATATATACAGCGGTGATCGGTCGGCAGATACCAATAGTGGGAGAGAACCGGACACTCCACTGGTCGACCCCATCGGAGCCGAAGGGAGTTTTGACAGTGGTAAGTGACGAAAGTGTCAGAAAAAAGTTGCGCGGTGTATCTTTGGTTGGTGACTGTGCCGTAATGGTGTACAGCCTGCTGAGAACTTAGTCGCCCGGCTCTGGACTACCGGGTCTCGGAGATTCAGTGCGTCATGAAGACCATAAGCGTTCTTTGGGGCCGCCTCGATGCCTCCTGTCCACGTTTATTACCACGTAACTCAGGAATATAGATCAAAGAAGGCATCGAGAAGTTGCACACCCATGATCCATGGGCAGCCGATAGCTACCAAAATCGACCCTTGTACCAGACTGTGGGTTCTATCAGTGGCGAAGGGAGATTGGGCTGCTGTGCTAGAGACCACAGCCGACAGCCAGGATACGGGGGTGTTTTCGCCCAGTGGCGCAAAGCTGAGATGGTCGCCTAGTTAAAAACCTGCATTTCCGGGTGGATAGGCTTAATAGTCAATTTGTGAGGAATTGTGCGTTATTATAACCTTTAACCTTGTACCCCATCATCTCAGGGTGAGCTGGAGTGTTCAAACATTCGAGTACGTTCGGGATCCGGTTCGTGCTACCCAGAGAAAATCAGCCACTGGACATAAGACTTGAATCAGGTCTCCTTGAAGCGCGACATGCTCCTGGGTTTAATTATCCACGCCATCACTTGTCTAGAGAACACGCTCCAAGAGCTAAAATGCCGCTTTTCATTTTTTCTGTGCATTCAGCCGGCCGGCCAGTCAGTCAGTCATTCAGGCAACATCCTTCATATAACTACCCGCGAAGCCACTACAGGGCCCGCAAGCAGTGCCCCCATAGTAGGACAATCACAGAGCCCCATCAAATAGGGGAGAAAATTACCAGAAGCGGAGTTGAGCTGCAAGTGGTACGCTACTTTCCGAAATTGTCCGGCCTACCGCCTAACCAAGGCACACAAACAACTTGGTCCTATTCTTCCATCCCAATCCTCTCCCTCCCTCTCCGTCCTTTCAACACCTGTTGTGAGAGCCATGCTGTCTGCAAGGGCGTTGAACTTCCAGCGCATTGCTGCGCGCCGTAGTTTTGCCACTGCTGTCGCTGACGCTGCGAATGGTGTCAAGGTTGCCGCAGTGGATTTCGGTCAACCGACGTCGGCGGTGACTGTGCTCGTGAAAGCCGGCAGCCGTTATCAGACTAAGGAGGGGCTTGCGAATACTTTGAAAAACTTTGCTTTTAAGGTGTGTTTTGGGGAGTTGTGTAGGGGTGCTGAAGGTTCCTGACGCGTATTTTTTTCTTTGGTTCGTTTTTTCTGGTAGAGCACTGCGAAACGCTCTGCCATTGGAACTGTCCGGGAGGCCGAGTTATACGGTGGACTGTTATCTGCGAGCTTGGGTCGTGAACACCTTGCGCTGACAGCAGAGTTCCTCCGCGGCGACGAGTGAGTTCTCTAAATCCCATCACACCCGGTGTATTTCATAACCAATATTTCTTTACCATTATCAGGGCTTTCTTTGTTGACGTCTTGTCTTCCTTTGTCACCTCCGCCCGGTTCACCCGCCACGAATTCGACGAGTACGTCAAACCCCTCGTGACATCCGAAACCGAAGCTGTCATCTCGAATCCTGCCACCCGTGCCCTAGAGGCTGCACATGCTTTGGCTTTCCGTTCTGGCCTTGGCTCTTCTCTCTTCGCCCCAGCAAACACCGACATCAGCGTTGCCGACATCAAGGCCTTTGCTTCCTCATCCTTTGCCAAGGGTAACATGGCAGTTATTGGTACCAACATCGACTCCTCGACGTTGAACAAACTCGTCGAGCAGTCATTTGCTGGTGCTTCTATTGCTGAGGGTGCTGCTAACTCCCCTGCGAGCAAGTACTTTGGTGGTGAGACGCGCTTGGACGGGCATGAGGGTCCTCAGACCGTGTTCATTGGTTTCGGTACCACTGGTGGACATTCTGCTGAAATTGCAGCCCTTGTGGCGCATCTTTCGACTACACCTTCAATTAAATGGTCCAAGGGCCTTTCGCCGATTGCGGCAGCTATTCCGGAGGGCGCTAATGTAGAGGGTGTGTACTTGCCGTATACGGATGCTAGTCTGTTTGGGTTGCTTGTCCAGGCGGAGACTGCGACTGCTGTGAAGGAGGCTGGTAAGGTTGCTGTTCAGGCTTTGAAGAAGGCTGCGCAGGGGTTGAAGGGGGAGGAGTTGAAGGGTGCTGTTGCGCGTGCTAAGTTTGCTGCTGCGAGTGGCGTTGAGTCGAGAGAGGGCTTGGTAAATGCTCTCGGTGCTAAGGTGAGTTGTGGTATGGCGACTTTGGGTTGGGTAGTCGGCTGATCGGTGCTTTGTAGATCCTTGGCGGCTCTGAGGCTTCTGTTGAGTCGACTTTGGCTGCCTATGACAAGGTCAATGCTTCTTCCTTCACCCAGGTCGGTATTTTTCTCCCTTCTTCCCGTTGGTTTGCTAATAATGTTGTATAGGCCGTCTCTTCCCTCATCTCATCCAAGCCCACCTTCGTTGCTGTTGGCGATTCTATAAACCTCCCTCATGCCGACGAGCTGGGGTTGTGAAGGCTTGAAGTCATAGAGGGGCCTACCACGACGCACAACAAAAACCGTTTGTAGTGTAGAAGTGTGCATAGATTTTTATCTACACGTTTTTAATTCGCAGCACTGGAATTACTTTGTACTCGGAGCCGTGTGCGTGTGGAGGGGAGTGGAGATCACATGATCGTTTTGGCATCTGCGCAACATGTTCTGAACTCTTTAACAATCTGATCGATGATTTCGAATTTAGCGATCAATTAGGTGGTTCTTTTTGACTTGTTGTGGTCCTTAGCATGTGGCTCGGAACGGTCGGGCGTTGTAATGTTGAGATGTAGGGATTCGTTGCCTTGCATTGTTTGTCGGACAGCTGAGCAGGCATTACTGCCTGAAGCCAGGGTTAGGTCCAAGGGTTATTTTCCTACGTGAGTTTTTAGACGGATTTACGGATCTGATAATCACTCTAACCTCGCCGAGCGCTGGTAGATAATTCAAAAGCCCGTATTATGTACTGACCTCTGATGTGTAATTTCGTTCAGGTTCGCAGATCTATGCTGGAGATAACGGATATTTGGTTTAACACAATGTGCATATTTGTGCGACAATGTGATCGGATGTTGATTAATTACATGTGAGAACGAGGAAAATGTTTGGATGGCACACATGTCCGATTGTGTGCAGGGATTTCGGGTTCTGATAAATAGTTTCCATTTACGACTGAATAGAGTACGTATACCGAGGCGACGAGGCCGGGAGGGCAGTGAGGGGAAAAGAGAAAATGTAAAGCCCATAAATGTGACAAAGGCGTACAGGCGCCAATGAGCCAGTCAGGGCATCACGTGTGAAATATGAGGGAGGGGGATCTGTCGAGGCGTTCGCTATGTATGTTTACAGTTCATCGACGCACAACCAATCACTCTCTTTCCTTCTCTCATCATCCACTCCATTTCCTTCCCCTCTCGTTCACAAACATCCGTTACAACCTATCCGTAACACATACGTAAGCGGCGCCCAACTAACATTCCCAACACCGCCTCCGATATCCTCCATATTCGCTATTATTCTCGCACACGCTTTTCAACACAGCGATGTCAATGCGTCTTCCGGAAGATATCTTGCGTGGTCTTGAGCAGCTAGAGGCGCAGTTTGCAGAAGCACTGTCCGTTCACAGTGCACTAGTCGGTGGGACCTTTGCCGGCACGAACGCTTCGCGGATACTAAACCACAACAAAGAAGGTCTCGCAGAACGGGGCCCGCGGGCGATGGAACAGATACGACAGCGTCTGGTGGAAGTGGGAGTAGGCGAGGTAGATGGAGAATACTTTACTCAAGCGGCTGCGGCGATCTTCAAAGAGGTGATGATTGGCCCGGACGGCTCGGAGGTCAAGATGGAAATGCTCCGGAGTGCATTGGCACACAGTGTGGGTGGTGGTGGACTGTCGCTGTACTTGCTTGTTTCTAACCGTAATGCAGATGGCCAAAGGCAAGGAGGACCAAGAGACCGACCAGGACGACCCCCCTGACGATCTGGCACAGCCGCCCGGATCCGGAAACTCCGGAGGAGTGCGCCGGCGAAGAAAGAGACGTAGCCGGAGGCGGGCGGCAACTTCGGAAGATTTTGGTGAGATGTTCGGAGGCCTGGGGAAAATTGATCCCGGCTGACAAATACTTTCCAGGCTCTCCTCCTGCCATGCCCGTCAGTCGTCCCACAACTCAGATGGCCAACCAGCCATCACCATCCCCAATGTCCAAAGGCAAAAAGCCAATGGCTTATCCCCAGCAGACACAAACTCAACAGCAACAGCAACCTCAACAACAACAACCTCGCAGCGAACGTGCGGCGTCGAAAGCACCCCTTGCGTATCAGTCACCTCCGCCTCAGCAAAATCGCCACCCGTCACCCCCTTCTTCGACCACCAGCAAGTCGCGAAACACTGGTGGTGGTAATGCCAGCCAGAAGGGCAAGGCAAATGCAAATAAGATATGGAGTACAAGCACGACCGAGGAGCGGGAACGTATCAAGGATTTCTGGCTCGGCCTCGGCGAGGAGGAACGTAGGAACCTCGTCAAGATCGAGAAGGATACCGTCCTCAAGAAAATGAAGGAGCAACAGAAACATTCGTGCAGTTGTGCTGTATGTGGCCGGAAGCGGTGAGTGTGTCTTTTGCCTTTCTTGCTTCCCTTCCAACCACCTCCGATTCCATCGTCCTTTTGTCATTCCGTCATCATTTTCCTGTTTCTATGAACCGCATCTAACCAACTCGCTCTTTCCGCTTTCCCCGCCTTGACCATGATTTTATCTCTTGATCAACATCTGATCGACAATTGATCTCGCAAACTTGGAATAAAATCCACCTCACACGACCTCTCAATTCACTCGGACCTTGCCCGGCAATGCCTCGCCTCCGAACAACAGGAATGCTATAGAGGAGGAGCTCGAGGTACTGTACGATGCTTATTACGAGGAGCTTGAACAGTACGCGAACCACCAGCAGCGTTATGTAAATTCCGGCGGCACGATTCCCCCTCCCCCTGGTCCCGGTCCCTTCCCCGGCAGTGTCGAGCTCGACAAGAACGGCGCTGTGGTGTCGTCGCCTATACAAACTGGCGCGAGTATTAAACGTCGTGGCGGTAAGCAGCGTCAGCAGCCACCGTCTATAAATGGTAGAAAAGCGCCTCCGACAGCACACCATGATCCTCCACATCATCTCCATCACAATCATCATCACAAGGAAAGCGAATTCGAGGATGAAGATCCTGATGATTATGAAGAGGAGGAGCAGGAGTACGAGGACGAAGAAGAAGAGGAGGAGGAAGAGGAGGAAGAGGAGGAGGAGGAAGAGGATGATGATGATAGGAGAGTGGTGAATGGGCGGGGGAAGGCGGCTCGTCAGACACCTGCGTTGAGGAGGAATGCAATAGGGAGGAGGGTCAACGGAGCGAAACGAGATGGATTCAACTTGTCGAATTTGGCCGTAAGCGGTGAGTTTTCTGAGTCTTCTTATTGTTCCGAACACCTCATGTAACCCCCTCTCGGTGTTAAATGTTCCGTTTACGGCATTCTTGATTCTAATACAGGTCCGGGTAATATCCTGACAGTAGCCGACGACCTGTTGAAAAATGATGGTCAGAAGTTTTTGGAGATGATGGAACAGTTGGCAGAGCGGCGGATGCAGCGGGAGGAAGAGGCGGCAGCAGATGTGGAGGATGATAGTGAAGAGGATAGTGAAGACGAGGGGGATGATGGGAGTGATGCGGATGATGACGGGGAGGGTGGCAGTGAAGATGAGGAAGACGACGAAGACGACGATGAAGAGGTGAGTTTTTGTTTCTTATCTCCTCCTTGTCTCTGTCGCGTCGCTATCGTCTCCCGTTTTGAGCAATATGCTGCACGCGACATTCGTTATTCAACTAGTCCAAGCGCCTATGGCGTTAGGGTCTTCTCTCATATGCGCTTCCGTTTTATCTCGGACCGTTTCAGATGAATAAGAACGATACTGACCAACTCTGTTTCATTCCTCTCCTACTCTCCCTACTCTTGGATCTAACGTTGCCATCCCTCGCGTCTTTCGCTTACTGCTGCTTGGGTTCAACGAAAATATTCGGCCACACTCGCTTCTCTCTCCGGATGGAAACTATATCGCCATCATCCGACTACTCGGTGACTCCACTGATGTTCTACGGACATTGCGCGGACATGCATGAACTGTTCGATTCCCAATATCCTGCTATTCCGGTGTGCGCAATATACCCGCCTTACGTTCTCGCCGCACATCCTCAATCGCGTCGCCCCATCCTCTACAAATTAAAATACGTCGACTCGAAAAATCTCACATTGCCGTCATCCAAATATACGCCTGCGGATTCCCCATCGCTCGAACCCGATTGCGTTTTCCAATACTGCTACAACGACGGCGCGCCACTGAATCTATTCCGGATCATGCTCACGTTTATACAGATTATGACAGAGGAGCAGAAGATGGAGGAAGGGAAGAGGATGTTTTCAATATTTGCAGCGAGGATGTTCGAGCAACGGGTACTGCAAGCGTACAGGGAGAAAGTGGCGCAGGAGCGACAGATGCAGCTGTTGAGGGAGTTGGAGGATGAGGATAAGATGACGAAAGAGCGGGAGCAGAAGAAGCAGACCGCGAATCAGAGGAAGAAGGATAAGAAGCGGTACGTATTTTTGACTTTTGACTTTTTTCTTATCTTATCTCGGCTGTCACATTTTATGGTCTTGTGATTGACATTTTTGACTGATCTATGCGTTTTGTTCCTTTGTGTCACAGGCAGCAGAAGCTTGCAAGAGAGGAAGAGAAGGCGGCAAAGGCGGCTGAGAAAGCGGCTGAGGAGGCTGCTGCAAAGGCTCGGCAAGCCGCGATAGAGGAAGAGAATAGGAAGAGGCGGGAGGAGGAACGTGCAAAGCGGGAGGCAGCGCGTAAAGCTGCTGAAGAAGAGAAGGCGCGAAAGGAGGAGGAGAAGCGGAAACGTATACAGGAGGAACGCGAACGCGAGGCTGAGCGTGAGCGGAAGAGGAAGGAGAAGGAAGAGCGGCTAAAGGCAGAGAAACGGGAGCGAGAGGAGAAGGAGAGGAAGGCGAAGGAAGAAAAGGAGGCTCGGTTAGCTAAGGAAAGAGAGGAACGCGAGAAGGCTGAGCGAGAGAGAAAGGAGAAGGAGAAGGCGGAGAGGGAGGAGAGGGAGCGAATCGAGAGGGAGAAGAAGGCACAGAAGGATAAGGAGGAAAGAGAGGCGAAGGAAAAGCTGGTAGCCCAACAGAAAGCTACGACATCCCAGCAATCACAACAGAATGCTGGTCCTTCATCAGGGAAGCAGGTTATCCGGGGCGGCACGCTACCCTTGACATCGCCTGTGAAGCCTAACAACGGCCTAGTAGCCTCTGGCTCTTCCCCAGGGGGTTTGCAACGTTCTCCTAATAACAACACCAACGGTATCAACAGTGTTATTTCCACTCCTACCAAGAAGGGCTTCAATAACAACAAACCTCCTACTCTCTCTGCCTCCGTGTCCTCACCAAATATCCTTGTCAATCCCACCCGCACACCCGCTCCTCAACACCTCTCTCAAATCCCGCAGCAAGGTGGTCCTTCCAGGGCACCTCAACCTCCTGTAGGCTCACAGCCCCCTAGACCTATCACTCCTCAACTCCCACCCCCGCATATCCCTCCGCTACCTCAAACTCCAGGCATAATGTTCGGCCAAGGCCAACCAGGTCCAGGGGGGATGATCCCTCCCGCAGCAATGTCGCCTCGCATGGGTAACTTTGGCCCTGGACCTATGCCCTTCCCCTTTGGAGCTCCTGGCCTGCAACAACAGCCACTCCAACCTTCCGCATTTCCCCGCAATTTCACTGGTCCATCATTTGATTCAGCATTTCAACGTGTACCCCCAGGTCCTCCCTCTGGCGTCCCATCACCTATCGGCCCGCCTTCGAAACCCAAAACCCCGATGGTGCCTTCTGGATCACCGACCACACCCGGAACTGGATCCGGAGCTGGCCCGTCTTCTTTAGCTCCTGGATCAGGGAGACGAAGCGTGCATGCGCTTCCTGATGCACCTGGATCGACCACATCAGGACCCCCACCCCCACCCCCTCCGGCTAATCTGGGACCGATCTCACGACCCATTGCACCTATCGCCCGGCCTACAGGAGCAACGACCGCTGGTACGAATGGCGACAATTCTAGCCCGAGGTCGAATACCCCAGTTCGGAGGTCACCAAGTCCGAAAGGTGCTGTCTTGGGATCATCTGCACTTGCGGCGGACGATGACGAAGTTGTGCCTGCATCCCGAAGGCCCACTGGAACCGCTCCTATTGGAATGGGTGTCGGCGTGAACCCTGGCTTGGGCGGCGGACCAGGTGTTGGTATGGGCGTTGGTATAGGTGGTTCTGGTGGAGTTAATGTCGGTGTAGGTATGATCGGACAACCACCCTGGGGACCTTCAAGTCCTCGTGGAGCTGTAGGTGACGGTCATGCAAGCTTACGACAAACTCCATGGGGACCTCCCGGATTTTCCGCAGCACTAGGCGCGCGGCCAGGTGGAGGGCCACCACCTCCACCCATCGGACCTCCGGAAAACGCCCAGAATCACAACCATAATCACAACGCGGGGAACGCGATGCATTCGATAGGACATCCACCACACCCTGGGGTTCCAGGCTCTCACCACCCTCCCGGTCCTGGACCTCACCCCCACCCTCCGCCTCCACCTGGACCTCCCAGTGGGCCTGGTAACGCTACATCTATGTGGGGTAACACTGCGCCGGGCACGGGACCGGATTGGCACGCTGGTCCCGGTGTGAATCCGTTCTTTGGTGGCCCGTTTATGAGCCATGCTTCACCTGGATCACCACCGCCCCACTCTGGCACTTGAGGAACTGAGGGAAGGAGTGGAATAGAGAGAGAAGTGGGAAGTAGAATGTGATGGAAAGGGCCCGAGCAAGTCGAAGCAGGTAGCACGTGTGATAGGTGGGGGCGTGGGGTACTGGACGTTGGATTATGCATTTGTTGTTATTCCCCTCGATAACGATAGATGACATGCGACAGGATGGATTATTACCGACTTTCTGTTTTACTTCTGTTCTCCATTCTCTTTCTTTTTCCTTACATTCTCCGACAGTTTCGAGGTTGATTCCTGCAACCCCGCTTCTCATCTTGATTTTCGCTCTCTCTCTCTCTCTCGTCCCACACTCTCTTGCCGTGACATACCCATATCTCGCTTCCTCTCCTTTTACCTGCATCGGATTGACCACTGCAATTCAAGCAATTCTTAGTCTCGTTTTTTATTATTACTTGTCCCGTTATCAATCACCTGTGTCGCTAACAACAAAGATTTCTGTCTCATCTCTGTCTCGATTGCTGCTAGTCCTTTCTTCTAGCCGCCTTGATACTGAGGTCTTTATAAGCTCAACGTATGACTTTCAAATTGTACAGGTAAACGATACTCGGGCCCGTCAAATATTGTTGTTACATGTCAACAGTCCTTCTTCACAATCTTAAGAGTCTTGAGACAGGAATACATGGTACACAATACACAAGAGGGTACCTTACAACTGACCAGCAGAGTATTCTTCGTCAAGGCTCTGAACGAGTCGGAGAACAACGTTGATTTGGGTGATGGCCATGTCCATATCGAGTTTGCTCCAACCTCCATCGGGCATGGCGGCCCAGAGGTAATCGGGTTGAGGGATGATTCTAAAAGAACATCAGTTCAGTGAGCCGTTATTCCAGAGACGACCACGGTTCGCACCCGATTGTGGGGAGGTCACCACGACCCAAGACGCCGCTACCTCCTGCACCGTACCTGCAAGAAACGCATCAACAACAAGATAGTATTTTGGAAGATAATGGGCTCACCACTGATAACGAACTCCATTAACCCTCTGGGGAGCCAACAGTGCCATCCTCAGCGACCTCGGTGTTCCTTTAAACGCGTCAATGTACAACTTATGGAGAAAACCACTCTCATTCTGATCATTTCTACATGTCATCGTCAGTGAGGACCATTACGATGAGTTAACAAAGACGTACGCCATCGTCCACATCGGTTCCAGACGTCCTGTAGGCCCATACACCGGCTTCTTGCCCCGGAAGCTATCTTTCCATTCTATGGCACCAAAATGTTCGCATACAATAGCCGCCTTCGCATTTCGTCGGATTTGGGGTCTTTCGGACATCCAGAGCTTTTCGTCCAGGTGATGCCCAGACATGTGGCCTGTGGTGATCACGACGCTGTTTGATAGTGAGGGTGAGTATATGCAGGTATGAGGAAATGGTACGCCACCTACTCTAAACTGATGTTGAGCGGATTCTTTGCAAAGTACTCCGCCATCGTCAATAGGAGAATAGGACCTATCGATTGAATATAATGATTATAGTGTAGTTCAGGGGTATCATTGCAAGGTAATGACGCAACGCACCATTCTCCTCGATGATAGTAGGTCCATCACCTGAAGGAACTGTCGGATTCGGGCCAAAGGAAGCTGGATATATACGCACTATGTGTATACAACAAGATGGAGTCGTCCCTCCCGGCCATTCCTGGTAAATGACCGACCACGGTCTTGGTTGGCGCCAAAAAGCTGGGTGCATCCAGTACAACTGTTGCCGCATTCACCTCGTCATTGCGTATCATCTTCCGGATAAGTTCTCCCGTGGAATTGCCGACATATAATGCTGGAACATCGTATAGACTGCCGTTTCCCGGTGCTCCGGCATTGGGCAAATATTGAAGCGCAGCGTTTTCGTCAGATGTGTGCACCCAGGAAGCGATGACACCTTTTACACCCATGTCCTTGAGTTCGTCGAAATCGAGTCGCTTCTCCGATTGCCAATGGGGGTTTGTGAGATTTCCGAGCTTTCAAATAAAATTAGGTCAGCGAAATAAAGGGATGGCTGGATATATACGTACCTCTGGGATGGCGGATGCTGGTATATTACGGGAGGTTCTAATACGAGAATATTAATTAAACCAGAAGCGCCAACTTGGGTGCTTGTGCTCACCCAAGTAAATGATACCCAGGTAGCGAGTAATTGCGCGTTGGGCTTGGATTATCAAAGAACACGATACTCCCTCCCTCTGGAAGGTCATCAAAATCCAGCGTACTAGCGTCACGTCTCTCATTAGGGAGCAGTCCATAAGTGCCCGCGTCATGCAAAGGGGCCGTAACACCACTTAGACCACTGTCACCACTATACGGCCAGAAACCTGTCGTCGGAAGTCCTAGGTCTGTTCCGTTCTTGAGATGAAGGGTGAGTGACCACCATCGAGGGTCCCATCTACAAATACCACAATTAACAATTCATCAGCCATATGCCGCAATGCGGAGCCTATGTTGTATCGGAGATAGACCTGCCGATTGAGCGTGTAATTGAGCGTCTCAACGCTCCAGCCAGCGATCGCCATACTTGAAGTAACTAGATCGATCAAAACATTCTGGTTATCGTTCCCCGCTGTTCAAGTGACGCAAATGCGCAGCAGCCACCAGGTCAGTTATAGGGTATATGACGTGAAGAAATCTTGAGGGACGTACTCCATCTTGGGCCACGCAGGTTCGTTTGGAACAGTCTATCCCGTAGAAGCTGTTGTTGTTGCTGGTTCAACGCGGGCCCGGTGCCTGCACTGGTAGCAGCGGCCTGCGATAATGACACGAGGACGGCAAGCAGCTGCGATATCACGAAGAACGGGGCGAATGAACGCATGTGCATAGATGAACTGCCGGTTAGCGTGAGGTAAGTAGGTGGTGGTTGTGTTGGAACGAGTAGGGGTGGTGAGAGGGGGTGAGGGTTGCAGACTGCCATTTTGTTGCGACAGATGCCACCCAAGGTCTTGGATTCTTTTCATGCAGTCTTTTTTGTAGTGGTCTTGCGTCACTTCTGAGACTCCTCGCTTCCGGGTAGGAGTTCCGCTGAGCTTTGTTGACATGATAAGCGTCAAGTGCCATAATCACTTTGCCTGGCCAGCAGCCAGTCCACCTATCCATCCCACGTAGTCTTTCGTTAGGCCATGCAGAACCAAGGCAAAACCAAAGTCAGTTAGCTGCCGAGGAGGAAGTGCAACCTAACTTACCTCATGTTTTTTATTAAATACCCGCCCACACGCCACACAACATGGACAGCTGGCCATTCGTCTATAATGACAGGTGCCTGGTACCCGTGACTTTAGCGCTCCCCAAAAATAACCAGCTGATACCTAGCCATGAATTGCAAGCCGTAATAACCGAGTTCTGACACCTCGAATCCTCAACAGAACGCCAAAGATACGCTCCCACAAAAGGTATCCGTGGACACATGGATTAGCAGCATGGAAGCACAAAGCATAAAAATACATAGGAGGCCTACAATAGCTTGCTAGACGCCGAAGGATTCACTCTACTCCGTATCAATTTGATTATCCACAATGGCATCGCACTGATCGCCACTATCACGGCGACTTTCCACGCAAAGGGTATCGTGACCACAAATGACAGATCTATGCACATGTCAAAAAAAGAGTTCTGAAGAAATGGTAGATGTAAGGACGTACCGAAATATTCAGGAAGGAACGCTATACTGATAGCATAGAGGAAGAGCGTTACGACCTCGGAGATGACCATGTATAGATGCCTGAAAGATTAGTCATGAGTACAATGCCCGAATTCTGGCGTTCAGGAAGCAAAGCCAGGACGTACCATGTAGTAATCTCTAAGGCAACCATAATCAGCTCGTTGAGAATCAACGCCGTAAACGAAATCGACACGATGTGTAAAAATTCGTTCTCGAATAACACGAGGGACATGATCATGATGCCAGCACCTTGATACAAGCTGATCATCAGCCATTGGAAGAACGTCTTGTACGATAAAGCTCGTCCCTTAATGTAACACATACCGTCAACCTTCATCGCGACAGAAACCGGCAAAACCTGGTATCGCTCACCTTGGTCAACTCCTTGTACAACTCTGGATACAACAATGCTAGATGCTCATTCACATCCCGATCCAATACGAGCGAAAACACAGGTGCCATTGTGTAAATTGTTGCATACCCAACCATCAACCATCCCTGGTACAACGCTATCGGTGCGAAATAGAAGATTGCCGAAAACACCGCCTGCATAATAGATATGATCAAACCACGGTGGATGACAAACTGCGCCAATTTCGCAGAGCGGCGGTAGGAGTTGCGACCGTGCCAAAGGAGTAGTTTAGTTAGGTAGCTGAATTGCGTCACGGAGAAGTCTGCGGCGAGGGAGGCTTGTTTGCCCTCTTTGCCAACGATACCAACGCCTAGGGGGATACAGTGTTGAATGGTTACGGAAGCATGAAGGAATAGAAGTACGCACCAACGTCGGCGGCTTGAATCATACTCACGTCGTTACCACCATCTCCAATACAACACACGCGCTTCTTCGTGTGGTGCCGAATGAGTCTTGCAACATCAGCCTTTTGCGTTGGCGAACAACGACATGCAACCACTGCAGATAGCTTTGTCGCAATTTCGATAAACTCATTTTTGAACAGCGTTAGACAGAGCTGTGGGGATAACGATTAACTTCCAAACAGGCGGCAAACGCGAACGACACAGACCTGTAACGACTCTCCATCAATCACCAAACAGCAATCCAGCTTTGACTGCAAGAACTCTAGCTGGTCCCTAACCTGTTCCGAGGTTTTCACTATCAAGTAGCCAGTCAGCATCAAAAATCTTATAAAGACCTAACACCACTCACACTTCGCCACCTCATGAATATACTGATTCCTCGCCACAAGCTTTGTCGAAATTGCAATACACCTCGCGGTCTCAATCTTATCTCCCGTCAACATCCAAATCTTCACTCCCGCATTTCTCAACAACTCCAGCGTGCCCTTCACATCCTCTTGCAACTTATCCTCCACCCCTGTCAAACCCAACAACTCCAAATCATGTTCCAGATACTCCTCCACCACACTCGCCATAGCCTCATTCCTCCCCTCCAACTTAACACTTGCTTCATGATACGCATGCGCAAAATCCCCATAGGTGGCTGAACTCAACCTCTTCCTTGCCATGACCAAAGTTCGAAGACCCTCCCGCGCCATATTGGCTGTTTCCTCTTCAAGCCAATCATTTCTCTGCACAATCTTCGCCATAACCACATCCGCGCCTTTTTGCAAAAACATAATTTCACCGGTGGTGCTTTCACGAACGACGATGCCCATGCGTTTTGATTCGGAGGTGAACGGGAAGATGTCGAGGATGTCGTAGGAGAGTCTGGAACCGCTGGGGGTTTGGAGCTCCATACGCGTGCGGTCCCGGAAGACGAGAGTGAGACCAACAGAGGCTGTCCAGTTAACGATGGCCACTTCGTCTGGAGAGGAGGCTTGATATGTTACTGAGCCGTCGTCGTTTGTTACCGGTGTTACCTAGTGGTCTTTGTAAGGGAGCGTTCAACGGCGGGAAATGGTGAGGCTTACGTTGTGACACAAAGCTAGACTTAGGACGACATCCTTCACTCGCGAAGACATATCCCTACGACCACGAGAAGCAAGCTGAATACCCGTCGACAACGATCCTTGTCGAAGATGTGCTACACGTATGACCTCGTTTCAGTACTTCCACTCTAATACATGTGACTGCAATACTTACCATTCTCCCCCGAAGCGCCGAACGCCAACGCCAGCTGATGTGCAACCTCGTCCATCGAATCCGCACCGTACGACATTGTACCCATATGCAATTTGCGCATCTCCATCTCTTTGTTAAGGTCATCAATCCAAACTCAACCATGTACCACAAGGGGCAACACACCGTTTTGCGTCAAAGTGCCAGTTTTATCACTCAATAGGTACGTTATCCGACCCAATTCTTCTGGAAGCGTACTCGTTCGAACAATCGTACCCGGAATCTCTGGATCATTCATTATCTGGTGTGCGTATACGGTTTTGCCCATGTCTAGATTGACGCGAAGACTACGCAAGAATTAACAAAGTACTCTTGGGCAGTGAAGGCTAGGCCGCACCTGATAGGAATAATTGACGAAAAGAGGATTAAAAACCGGAACACATAGATATACCATAACCCCCGGAACCCATTCAACCCAACGAGGACGAAGGATAACGCAAACGTCACCGCACACAGAATCTACATAAACAGCCGGAGTGGTTCAATACACCCATAAAATACAAAGAACCAAAACGGCATATATGCTTACCTTGGCAAGGTTATTGATCTCCAGGTCCAACAACCCGACCTTTGTCTTTGGATGACTCGTATTCATAACTGCACGTGTATCCGATCCAGTGTAGATGACGAATCCTACTGCAGATCCGGCAGCAAGGACCGTATTTGACCACAACACATTTTCTGCCGTCAATGGCGAGACAGAGGGTGGCATTGAACGAAGTGGTACGCCCTCGCTTTCATGATATGATCCTTGCAACAACGGTTTATTCAACGTGAAGGTCCCAATGAACGTATGGATATCCTTGATTGGTGCATCGGCTACACGACACCACCCATCAGCAAAACACACTCAAGAATAGAGAAACTCGAGCATTCACCATAAATCTCCGCGTCCAGCTTGACCAAATCTGCCTCCTGCAACTTCTGCGTCTCCGGAACCGCAACCCTCAACTTCCAATCTGTCTCTCCATCTAACTGATCCGTCCTTATAAAACACGTTCCACTCGCTTCTGACGTATGCAACAACACCATGTCTGCCGGGACACGCTGATTCTTCTCTAGATGTACTAAATCGCCTACACGTATTGAAGAGGACGGTATCGAACGCGTGTTGACGTGTCGATTGAGGTATGCTTCTTCTGGCGTGGAGTCGCCTGCGCTTGAGGGGGGTGGTTGTAGGACGAGGTAGCGTTGTGAATTGGCTTCTTTGTCTCGGAGGTGACGTTTGTAGTCGTCGTAGGCTTCTTTGCCCATTGTCACACAGAGAACGAAGGCCAATGGGGCGATATAGGTTATGATGAAACCTACGAGCAGTATGCTTGTGAGAGTATTTGAATGATGAGAGCGAGTAACAAACCTATCTTGAGCGCTGGGATGAACTGTGATAACGCAACGAGGAGGAAGTAGAGGTTGAAGAAGAATTTGAACTGTTCATAGAACACGAGTGGAAGGAACGTTATGGCATTATACTTCTGGTTTTTTACGATGTTCGGAGGGAAACGTGATTGTAGTTTCTCTGGACACCAGTCAGGGGTCAGTCGAGAGATATTAGAACAGGCACATACCAGGAGGGTTGAAGGGTATTGTGCGGGATTTGTCTTTTCCAAATGAGCCACTCTTAAATGAAGGTGCAGGCGAACGTTGCTAAGATAAATACCGATCCTCAGAACAACCCTCAAACCATAAAAACATCAAACATATACCTGAGTAGGCGAAGGCCGCGGCTCTCCATCTTCATCACCCTCTTCAATCCCATCATATGATCCCTCAAGCAGTCTCTCCTCCTCCTCCGGATCATCCACATACCTATCCTTCCTCGACATCTTCCTATTTGCTTCCCTCCCGCTCTTCCTCGCAGTAGAACTCGACACCACAGCCTTAGTAACGCCCATCGTCGGCATGTTGGAAGATTTGTCCGAGCTATGAATGACGGAATCGCCAGCTTCAGCGTCGTTATCGGCAAGTGGAATGTAATTTGACCGGGCCTGATTTCGTCGAATGGCACGTAAGGGGATATCCGACATGTACCTGGAGGCGCAAGTGCGGGTCTCCTATGGCAAATTCAATCCCTCGTCAAGAGTGTGAGTGTTTATGGTCGTTACCAAGTACTAAGGGTGCTTCTAGGAAGACTGTGCGGCCAGTGGGCAGCAGAGCTGCGTTGTGTGGAGATCAGTTACTGGGCGTCACTGACGACAGCGGCTACGTTCCAACTCTGTATTTGGCTCTGTTGATTTCGGAGGACGTTGCGTTCCGCAGTTGCAAAGGAGTGCAGGAATAACGCCTCAGTAAAAGCGTGGAAGACGTGTTGCAACTGAGGACCCCTCTATACAGCAGCACATCTTGAGGAAACACGGCGGGAATCACCTCTTGTGGTTGCTGGAGTCGCTGAGTTCTTCAAGAAGAGCCATTATCCGGCTGCTTGTGCTGCTGACGGTTGGCCATGCCGCTGACGGTCAGGCTGAGACCTTTTGCCCTTCGATTGTACTCCACAGCACTGAGACACCCCGATAGAATCTTCGCCATAGCTCCTCCCCCTCCGCCACCGTGGCTACCATCCACTTCTCCGTTACCGAATCCAACCCGGAAGACTTCCTCCTTGCTGCAATGGAAAGAGTCAGAACCTGGCGACAAGTCACTTACCAGAGTACTCTCACTCCTCCAAGCAACGCTTCGATCTGTTCATAAACGAAAAATATCCTGGCCGATAGAAGAGCCCAGCTCCTCCAGGTACGTACATATTGTAATTACTATTTGTGCTAACAAGGTGCATTATTCCGTAGTCTCACACCGAGCGAATATTTAATGACGCTTTTACGACCCATACCAGACATTTTCAACCAATTACACCCACCAGACGTTCTAAAAGTGCCCATGAAGTGCATACACGTCGATTTTGGTCATTGTGAGTTCACTTTACCCCCCTTTTCCCTTTACGTTAAAAACCTGAACGTGCATTCGCCAGCTACCTGGGGGGCTACCTTCACAGCTGAAGAATTCAAGCTCTGGAATCTAACTGCTCCGATAGTATTGCTCCTTGTAAGGGATCTGTTCTTGCTGTTACAAATATCTAACATATCTAACACCACGCTCCAGCAGTCAGACAACCTGTTCCATTCCAATGGAAAAGTCTCTTCCCGCGTCGAATATGCTCTCTCCCTAGCTCTGGAATACACATCATCAGCCACCATTATCGTAACAAACTTCAAAGATATCGCCATCTTTTTCCCTCCCACACGAAACCGCCCGGACCCTACTTTCGAAAGGATATCAACAACTCAACCCTCCTTGGCTCTCAGGGTTCTTGGCACCGCATATCTACTAGACGCTATTGGCGCTGGGCTTTTTCTCAAAGTTCCTGACCCAGATATAGAAATCGACGTGAACGTTGTCCTCCCACAGGGACCCCCGCAGGACCCACATCAACCTCCACTTCCAGACGAGGAGGTTTTCGTAACTCACCACCGTCATTCTGACTTTGACATGGCAACATTGGTTCGAGATCGCCCACGAGCGCTTCAATTCTTCCGTTGGCACGACTACGTGTCAAAAAAGTTTTCCAAACTCGTCGCTCGCCCCAATGACACGCTTACTGCTAAGACGAATGAAGTCGGGTTGATTGTTCCGGATATTCGACCCCTCTATCCCTTCGACGCCTCTGAAATTCCATCAGATACAGCAGCACATCTCGAGGCAACACAGCGGGAATCACTTCTTGTGGTTGCTGGAGTCGCTGAATCCTTCAAGCAGAGCAAGTCCTTCACGCTCAAGATCCAAGATGTTGTGGCGGAAGGCTCAGAGCGCGGGATCTGCACCGTTTACCGTTGCCAAATCACCTCAATCGACAACGTTCCCGTGTCAATATCGCCCCTATGTCTGAAATTATTCGATGATCGATTCCAGCCACTCCGGAGTCCTGACGAAGACGAGGGCAAGCCCGATGACGACCTTCCTCGATGGTTTGATCCGGTTGTAGTCGCTGAGGCGTACGCTCTCAATGAAGCGTTTGCTTACGACAAACTTCTTCCCGTACAAGGATCCGTAATCCCTTGGTTCTATGGTATCCACCAGGTAACGTGGAGCATCTCCATGCGGAAGATGCCACTTATTGACACTCCATTGACAGTTTACGCTACCGAACGGAATAGTTTTGCCCGGACTTCTTATGGAGTACATTGAAGGATGGAAGCTCGACTCCAGTTTTACACAAGGATTGACCCCTGATAGGCAAATAAACATGGTGCGGGTATCAATGTAATCAACCACTCACTACAAGGAGAGCAACTAATTATCATTGGAAAATCTCTTTTCCAGGTCCAAAGTTGTCGTCGTTCTGGACGTCGCTGACGTGGCCCAACGCGACTGGCACAACGAACAAGTGATCCTCTACACCAATCCTAACACCAAACTCGACCATGCTGTCCTTATTGACTTTGCGTCCACGACGCAAACATGGGAGCTGTCCGAGTTGAACTACATTGCCAATTACTTTGGCCTACTTCACGTCCTGTTGGGTGGAGAAGGTGATGTTGGGTTGGATCCCGAGTTAGTCTGGAAACATTACGGCGAGCCGGATGATTGGGATCCGGTATGGGCTTGGTTTCCTGTAAAACCGGGGGGTAAAGAGGGAAGGATTGTGAAAGCTAGAGACATGTTCCCTTTTATTTCATCTGTTTAACTCTACACTCTCGGTTTCGATTAAAATAAAATAAAAATAATACAGAACGTCGACGTCGAAACATGCAAGCCGCTGAAGACGGCCTTTCCTATTGATTTGATGTGCCAACGGTTCGGCACTCGTTCTTCATAACGTCCTTGCTCGCCACCAACAGGTTAACAGCCACGAGTATTCCGCCGAAGCGTCATGTGATTCGTTTTGCTAACCATTCTACACTCTCGTTCTTCATAGACCCAGGTCTGAGTACTTCAGATTATCATGATTTAACTGGGCGGGTTAGGTAGATAGCACAGTGCATGATATCGAAATACGCACGGCCAGAATTCAGATACTGGACCGGCAGAATCAACGGACATGCTAGCAATCAAGGCGACCCAGTCAATTTCTTGAGGCCCGTGTAGCAACGCCATTCACATCCCGATCCAACACGAGCGAAAACATAGGTGCCATCGTGTATATTGTTGCATACTCAATCATCAACCACCTCTGATACATCGCGATCGGTGCGAAATAGAAGATCACCGAAAACACCACCTGCAGAATCGATATGATCAAAACACGACGGATGACAAAACTGCGCCAGCTCTGCAGAGCGGCGGTAGGAGTTGCAAACCGCGCCACAAGAGTAGTTTCAATTAGCTGAATTGCATCACGGAGAGGCTTGTTTGCCCTCTTTGCCAACGATACCGACACCTCGTGGAAGTCCATGTAGATAAGAGCTCGTCTGAACGTTTAATATTTCCAAAACATCCCGATTTATTAGTTAGGCGTTTTGACCATGCAATACATTTCGACCCCTGTGGCAGACTTCCCTCTTGCGGTTATGCCCTGGGCGTTACTCTTGCCCTTACCAAGTGTCAGAGTTTCTATGACCTATTATGACGTCTCGTAAGGAAGACAAGGTCATATTTAGTATTCAACTCTCACCTCAAATCCCACATGTGCATACTTATCTCTGGACGCAGTAGTCGTAGCATCCAGTGTAAACATTTCATTCGGCGCATATTCATATGCTTCTCGGATCAGCTTACTCATATACCCTTCGAGTGGCGTGTTAGCCATGTAAGAGCCAAATCATGGTTCAAGCCCACCTTTTCCTTGACATTCTGGCACAATAGCCGTCAGTTGTAAATACCAACTCGCCTCGGGATCTCTTTTAATGTCCTTCTTGCGAAAGCCCTTGACCATTGCCTTATGGATGCCGTCCATATATTCGAATCCACAGCGCTATCAGAATTTCACATTCAATGCGAGTGAACAGTGATGTAGAAAGACCAACTCACGAGCAGACCCGGTAGACCCCACCTTCTCAACATGCCAACAATGCCAGCTTTGAGCAAAGTCCTCACATGCCATAGTGCTAGTCGCTTATTAGGTGGTAACCACAGCGCCATACCTACTATCCGCTCAGGGGACGATTCTTCGTGTTCGACGATAACAGTCAATCGACCTCCTGAGCTAATACCCGCTGTGACCAGAAAACGAGCCCACTTCCGCAGATTATCCTTCTCCTTGGTATCATGGTCCTTCGGGATCAACTAAACAAAGTCGTAACCAAGACTGAAGAACAAGGAGCGCCAGAAATATTCACCTCCTTCAAGGACGCGAAATAACTAAATACCGGATCCTGAATAAAAGCCTCTGTGACCACCTCCGTGACTCTGTCAAAATCCTCTTTCGCGGCGACTCTAACCGAAGCGCTTGCCGCCGTTGCCGTCATCGTTATGGGGTTAGAAGTAGCTGTGCTGTGCTATGCACCAACGAGGCTCAGGTGTTCGGAATGAACTGTGGGAGTCATGGACGGCTGAGTATTATTGGTCAGGGTCGAAATACGAGGGATGATATGTCTACTTTAGGACTGCCGTCAGTTGGATGTCCCTGTTTGATTCTGCTCATGTTGTGTGTCTCATTTATCGACCCTCGAATTGTCCCATTGCCTATCTCAATCCCGGTCACCACTGGGGGGCATCTACATGCACAACTCATTCAATGCCACGAAGCAGCAAGAAGACCCTACAATGAGGAGCTAAGTTAATGCACACCGTGCCGGTCGAAGTCATTCCATACTCAAAAAGTCTTCCACCTCAACAGAAGTACATTTAATTATTACAGAATCTATTACGGAACAAATATACAAATAGTGGATTCACGTAAACCAAGGATCATCAAATATATCCCAATCAACGGAATCAAATGTAAGGGTATCAAAATCAAACAAGTACTCGAGTCCTTGAACGAAATGCCTCAATACATCTTCATTAACTGAACAATCAGATTCACAACATACCTGATCATCATCGCTTCAATGTGATCTACACCTTCCTCGTCTTCGGTGAGGGCACTTTCCCACCAAATCCGTATGTTCCAGCAAGATTTCCATACGCAGCCTCGAAGTTCTTATTGGACTGCGATGCCCAGTACGCAGCCATTGCCTGCTGCGCCTGTGTGCGTGATTCCTGCTTCGCCTGTGTGCGTGATACCTGCTGCGCCTGTGTGGGTGGTTCCTGTTGTGCCGCAGCGGTAGCAGAAGTTTGCTGTTGTGATTTCTGGCTCTGTCGTGACGAGCTAGAAGGGACAGGAACCGAGACTACGGATCCCCCAAAGCCAAATGACGATGACAATTTTCCGAATGCTCGTTCGAAGTTCTTCGGTGACTTTGAGGAGTGGGTAGTCGGGAGTAAGGAAGCAGTGGATGTAGACGCAGAGTTCATTGTAGCTTTGTCGTTGGTTATGATTGTGATATTGGTAGTGGCTGCGCTAGTCGCGTTTGGGTGATAGTGAATGCGGTATGTCTAGAAGTGCGTTCGACGTTCTGTCGATCATATCACAACATGCAACGTTTTATACCTCTACATCATACCAAAACCGTCAAATCACCAACAGCTGTTCAGGCCAACACTCATAGATCACCACCCCTGGAGGCACTGGGGAACCGATGGGTCCGTCCATACCGCACCCGCCTGTGGCGCAGAGCTTTGTTGATGGGCACCGCATAGTCAAGGTGAGTCATGAGCATTTTACCCGCGAAGGTTACTCCCTTGCATTTGATAACAAGAGGTAAGCTGACCTGTTTCCGACACGGAAGCTACCCCAACTGAATTGATTGCTGTATCGAGTCAGACTTCGAGGAACGTCGGTGCGTAAACTTTTCCCGATGGCACCCCTGCAGCTTGTAGTCGAAGGCTTCCCATGTCATAATGCTCATGACTCGTTTCAGGGTCCAGAAGTGCCTACTTGACATTGTAGAAGCAGATCCCAATCACCGTCGAGCTCGGACATCAGTAAGATGTACTATTATCCATCAATTATATTTTCTTCCACATCCAAACAGATAGAAGCATCTTGCAGTGTAACCCCTTGGACCCTTCCAGCAAGCAATAGTCAGTACTTCAGGCCGGCTAACTTCACTAGAGGTCCTGACAATGCAGCCTTGAACGGGGTCCCCCAGGGTCCTCTTTAATTTGAACAAGGTCCCTTGTTTGATGAGTCAACGAGCAGTCTCCAAACACAATACAACTGCATATAGAATTGCAAGACATGGGTCCAAATCAATGAACAGGGTTACTCTTTTGGGAGCTTGTGCTAAAATTCCCGCGGTCACCTCCGCCTCAGTCTTTCCAGTGCAGCACAGCATGTGTTCTATTTATAACCTTTGTTCCTTGGTTTGCGGTCTCCGCGAACAGGTGGCTGAGTTATACCTTTGGCGCCTTTCCTTTCCTCGCCAACTTTGCTGTATAGGCAACTCACCATGATACTCTCACTCAGCAACAGGCTCAACACCAATTACGCTCCTACACCTAACGAGATGCGTGTACTTCAAAGCGACCTGGCTGAATCAAATCGGAAAATAAACGTTATTGGGAGCCAGATTCAAGAACTCAGCAATACCCTTCGCAAATTAGAGAAGGAACAGGATGCGCTGGGGTCCCGGGTCACGACGTATAAGGGATTCCTCTCCCCCGCTCGGCGTCTCCTACCCGATATTCTGCAGGAAATCTTCATTCACTGCCTTCCCACCGACAACAATTCTGCCATGAGTACGCGCGAGGCACCACTACTTCTAGGGAGGATCTGTCGGAAGTGGAGAGACGTTGTCTACTCTACCCCCAGTCTGTGGGCCACCATCCACATCGCAGTCCCTCCAGATGCTGGCTTTGGTATATGGCATAGGTATGATCACGTCTCACGAACTCAAGCAATCGTGACGTGGCTTTCACGCTCGGGGGTCCTTCCTCTGTCCATATCCCTCTCTACGCCCCTTGGTTTCGGGCCACCGGAGAACACAGTTGCCAATAGGACAGTCGAGCTGTACCTCGACAGCATTTTCCCCTTCCTGAATCGCTGCAGAACACTCCATCTCCGGTTCTCAAATACAATATGGGCGCCCTTCCTGCAGAAGTGCCGTGAAGTCGAGTTCCCCTTCCTTCAATATCTCTGTATCGACCGTGGCCACAATCCCGGTGTCGAAGAGGCCCACGACGAGATGAAGGTTGCTGGTTTTCTGGAGGCGCCAGAGTTGCGTTCTGTCCAGTTGATACAATACGGGTCACGAGTTGCACAACTTCCACTCCCATGGGGAAGGCTCACTGAGTTTAACATGTGCAATCTTAGCGGCATCTGGGAGTCACGGAAGGCATTGACGATCCCGGATGCCCTTGTCTTACTTTCCTGGTGCCCCAGTCTCGCATTCTGTAGTCTCCCACTCTCCGATGTGGGCACCTCTTACAACCTTTTCTCTCGGGAGACGATGGTCCGGCTACAATGTCTCAGAGGGCTCACCATCCAGTGTGACGTTGATCCTCGCACATTCTTTGCCCAGCTCGATACCCCATCACTCCGTTACTTCCTGTACCACCAAGAGTTGCCTCGATTAGCCGAGCTCCAACTGGATGGACTCGATAGGTCGCTTCATGGTGCACTAACTCCATTCATCCAACGAGTCATCCAACCTGTAGAGGAGTTGCAACTTTTCGCAACATACCTCACAGTGGGGGATGTAGTCGCGTGCCTGAAGCTCTTCCCGGGATTGAGGCGACTCTCACTGTTGGGATCCATGACTCTGTCATTGAGCTGGTGGGATAATGTCCCCCACCTAAGTATTGGGGAGACTATATTACGACGGTTTATGCAGAGAACGATTCCAGCAGAGGATGACGTGGGCGAGACGGAGGTTCATGATACTCCAGGCTCCGTTGATGGGGCTTCGGACAGGGAACACGGAAGCGGGGCTTCGGACAGGGAACACGGAAGCGAGGCTTCGAACAGTGAACACGGAAGCGAGGCTTCGGACAGTGAACACGGAAGCGAGGCTTCCTCTCCTTGTCTTTGCCCGAAGCTGGACATGTTTTCTTGTTCTGGTGCTACTTTTTCGGACGAAGCAATGTTCGACTTCATCCGTTTCCGGTCGTTATATCATAAGAGAAATGGAGTCTCCCATTTGCGCTGGATTAATATAAAATTCAATCCTGGAAGGGATGACTGCCTTGAAGTTGTGGAAGAATTGGACAAGCTACGGAAACAGACTAGGTCGTTTATATCCGCACAATATCCCGACCATATCGGTCTTACACGCCATTTTTCACCTTATAATGGACTCGTAACTGTAGACCGCGCTGGAGTCGCAACCCATAAATACATCCAAGATTTTGGTCCAGTGCTATATAGGGAATGTTAAGGAACATGTTATGTAGGCTTTTACTTCGAGGACTCTGGTCGACGTTCTGTTCGTTCTGCTGCACAACACATTGTGCATATACTTACATTCTATATATTACCCGAATAGCACCATGAATTTCATTCGGACCGTCACATAACCTAATATACCCAAATGGCCCTATTTCGCAAGAATATATGAAGGGGTGGGTCAACACCAGATAAAGTGGGAGATTTTCTGCTCTGGCTAGGAGCTAACGGAAAGATCTCAGAGCTACCACGGCCAGCTCATGGGATGACATGTCTCCTCAGGTCCCACGAATCCGGGGACCATAAACTGATTCGAGGAAGGGTGTGACAGGCGCAGGATCCGGGACACATGGAGAGTTTAAGGAAGGCCACGCAAAAGGTGACAGCCAAGCGAGCTTTCGATCTAGCCAGTGCATGGTTATCACTTAGCGTCCTTGGTTAGGTGGTGTTTGACGGGCTGTGAGTAAAGGTCGGTGGACGCACGTCTGGCGTACAATATGCATGTCCTGTCATCGCCACTGATAGTCTCTATGGTACGGATGGCTCTTCGAAGTGGACACCATACCTTCCCCTCCTTTGGGCATGAACAACGGGCGACGGCACCAGCAGATTATGATAAGTATGCATAATACTCGTCAATAGGCATAGACGTTCTACACAAAAAAAATAGATGTTTCGTCGTTGGCATAGAAAAACGTGTTGCATTACTCATCCAATAGATTCCGATCGGTTGAAGCCTACAGGGCAAATCATCAGACAGCAGTGCGAGGTCGTTTTCCATAGGAGGGCGCTTCGTATGAGGCTCAGCGAATTTTTTCTATTCTCCCTGTTTACGACAATTTTTCGCAATGCTACATCGCTGACGCAAACGTTTGTGAAACAGGTGTAAAATTCACGGTACACCCCAAGGGACCTTGCATCCGGGTCTGTATCCAGTGTCTGTGACTGGTACCTCGTCTCCTCTATGTCTTTCTCTGTTCCAGTGATGTGAACTTTGATCACAGCTTGATCACAAGACCTTCCACTGGAATACGAAACGTAGAATATGTGCAGAATGCAGAAAGGAGCAGGGAAAAACCCTAGTGGTCACAGGTGTTACACATTGTCACATATTTAGAACAGCCTTGTTTGTACGTTTGAAATTTTGAACCTTTCAAGGCTTTGATAAAGTGCTCCTTTGGCATCGTGCTTTGCGTCGACTGTTGGTTGCGTATTATCAAGAGAAGGATCCTCGAGAACTGTTTATTTCTCACTTCCGCTTGATATTCCTCCAATATTTCCTTCTAATGGACGGCTTCAAATTCCTGGGCGGCTTATTCGACTCGTCGAAATGGCAGGTGGAACGGCATGTTGAAGGTATGACTCTCCGTCACAGAGGATGCGCCGCTTCCTTACTGCAGCCGAATAATAGCACCAATCAAAGGGCTGCCTCTTGAGATACTATCCCTCATCTTTTCATACGTCTGCGGAGACTTGACCTCGAGCAGGGGCAGCGAACGGGATATATATGTGCTCGGACAAGTGTGTTCAAGATGGCGAGACATCACCCTGTCAATCCCACGGCTATGGTCGCATTTGACTTTGACTATCAAGAGTTATCGGAGAGAGCAACGGGGCCTCAATTTACTGCAATACCATCTCGACAACGCCAAGGATGTCCCCTTCTCTCTTCGCCTCGTTTTCATCTACCCCTATCTTCCATATAAGCATGCCTTCGACCTAATTTCCGGCGTATTGCTCGACGAGCGGAATATACGAAAGGTGCAGACTCTTAGGGTGGAATGCCCGCCGTTCCGCTGGGTTCCTTTGTTCTCGAACCTCCCATACGTTGAAAATCTCGAGGTAACCAGCATGGCCGGGAGCCCCGACTCTGATCTAGTTCTCTCCTTAGTCAACTTCGCTCGTCTCCGTCACGTCGCAATTTCAGCATCGGATTTGAAAGGGATCCAACTCCCTTGGATGCAGATTACGTCTATAACCCTCAAGTGCATGTCCATTGACGTATGCATCACGTTGCTCATCCAATGTCCCTATCTCGTCGAGTTCCATTGTTTCTCTTCTCGCAAGCGCGGAGGAAGTGGTGCAAACACTTTGCCCCAAAATGATGACCTTATCACCCTGGAGTACTTGGAACACTTTACATGGTCTTATGAGCCAGATCCGACCTGTGCCCTACTCTATCCTCGACTACGATTCCCCTCACTTCGCGCCTTCCAGTGGCATAGTCGTTCCTTCCGGAGACCCGTGATCGAAGCAGGGGAACAGTCTGCTTTACGAACACTAGTTGCCAACATTCCGTCGACTCTATCCTCCTTGCATATCTATTTTGCAGGATCATGGCCAAATAGCCTCCTCGAACACATCTTCGGCCGCATCACGAACATCCGGGACCTCCACCTCGTAAAATGCAAGTACGCTACGGTGTTAGATATTTTTTCTATCATCAACAAGGAGATTTCTGGCAAACGGAATGCCTATCTCCCTCTGCTCGAGAAAGTAACGATCCAAGATCCCGAAGGCCCTCCCGCACACATAAATGATAGGGAAAGACTGGAAGCCAAGCTCGCGTCTTATATTGTCCCGATGTTTTCTAGCCGGGATCCGGATAAAAGGAAGCAGTTCTCATTACAGTTGGCCCAGAGTGGCGGGGTGACCTCAAAGGAGATGCGCGAGGTGTATACGTCTTTGCGAAGGGAGCAGCTCGCATTCAATGTATGGGAGGACTTTGCGATGACTCGTTCTCTTGAGGACGTACTGGAGCGAGAGCGATTGGCGAAGAAGAGAGGCATTCCCCCGAAAGTCGAACCTGCTATCCCGTTGAAAGAGAAAACTTCAGCCGGAAAATCCGAAGAGGGTGGGGGGAGTGCACCTGGTAAGGTAGGAGATATCGTGGCGCCGTAGCTGTCATTACTTTGCTTAAAATTTACGCATGTAAAAAGTTACTAGTTGATCGGATGTTGACAAATTGTTTCACTCTCTATGTTGTCGTGAAAGCCGAAGGAAATCTATGACGATATGTCGTATTTTTCGACACCAAATGCCTCCGATGTCCATAATCCGACGTCCCGAGTATCTCAAATGCTCTTCTACATCCTTTCTTCTTTTTTTTTTTTTTTGGCAGCGAAGACTTTCGTTCTGCCCATATTGGTTCGACTGGCACTTCTCCGACTTGACGCACCGTTTCACTGGTGTACACCGGACTAAACATTCAAACATACAAGACACACCGCTAAAGTTTAGCCCTCACAAAATGCCAATATGGCAATGTCGTTGATATCCTCTCGACTCTCAGTGGCGAGTGACGGAAGGGGCTGCGAAGTACTCTTCTTTCTCTTCAGCCCAGGATATGGTTCTCAAGGTCCCATATCGAGGATACAACGATTAAGGAGAGTCGAACCTCAAGCCATAATAATCAGACACAATGTCGCATTATCAGGCGTTCAATACTTGTCTTTAAACCTAAGCCAAGGTTCCGTCCGGGCTTGGCGATCACACCTCCCCAAGCTGCCGCTAATCATAACACACCACCTTTACCCCTCAATTAAAACAGCCAAGTATGGAATCCAAACGGTCAAAAACAGCCTTCTGCACAGCAGCAGGTGCATCCCCTTTCGTCGAGGCACTAAAAACACTAACAGTAGCAAAACACCCAGCTCTCGACACGGTCGACTCGTCCGGAAGGTTATTCGATCCACAACGCATCGTATCACTCCCAGCCGAACTCCTAGTCAACCTAGTCGCGATCCACTTGAAGTTATTAGGGCTAGAACAACTACTCGTCGAGCTAAAGTTGATGTTGACGCTATAGCCGGATGGGACGATAGGTGTGGAGGAGGATCCGTTAGCGAGGTAGGTGGAGATGAATTTGAGGATGAGGGAGGTGTAGATTTTGGCGCTGATGGTGGAGGAGGTGTTGGGGGATGATGTGAGGGTTGTGTAGGAGACGCTGGAACCGGAAGCACCGGAGAAGGCGAAGGAGGGGACGCCTTCTTTGGCGGATTCGCTTGCTGCGCCGCTGGTGGGGATGTGTATGAGATTGGGGGTGATAGGATTGGGGGGGTTGAGTTGACTTACACGGTGCCTGAGATATTAACGGTGCTGCCCAAGTTGTCTGATGGACAGGATGTGTAAGTACCCTTCCATTTTTTTCTCCAGGGACAAAAACTCACTGCCGATGTTGGAGCCGCTGATGGTAAAATCGGGCTTGGTGCCCCAGCGAGATTGAGCAAAGTTTTGGATACCGAAGCGAGCGGCATCGACACTGTAATTTCATGAGTTTGTGGTTTCCAAAGAGTCGGACGATTAGACATACGGGAATCCATTTACATAGTGGATGTTGGCTATTACGGATCATTTGAATACCCGTCCATACGAATAGGAAAGAACTCACAATCACTGGCATCGGTACCAGTAGCCGGAGATCCAGCTGGGCAAGTGTTGAACTGGCAAGGCGAAGTCAAGGTGGTAGGGGTAGTGGTGCTAGAGCCGGTACCGGATTTATCAACAGCAGGCGCAGAGAGTATGACCTGAATATTTTGTGTTGAATGAAATGAAGGATAGGTGGGGGGTCACGATATGAAATACCACTTACTTGATAGCCTGCAGCCGTCAGCTGGTTGTACTCATCGCGAAGTTGTGCGACCGCCCAACCGTCATCGTTGGTGAGGAGAATCTTTTGGGCACTGGTCCCAGTGACAAGGGAGACAAGAACAAGGATGGTGGTGAAGGTCTTCATTGCAAGGATGTATGGTAACAGCTCGATGTTATCCGACGAGCCCATCAAATTTCTGATCGCACTTTTATACTAGAGAAAAAGCGGGTGACTACTGAAAACGTGGGTTAGCATCGTCCATCGACATTTTTTGGAAGTCACTCGTGGGTCGGTAGAACTCTGCCAGAGTTTATAACCCTTAGCTGGGTAGGATGAGCATGTGGATCGGAAGTTACTCCGGTAACACTTCTGATTTAAAAAGGAGAAAGACGAATTCCTCATTTGTTCACCCACGTCGGGATCAACGGGTTTTAAGAAGCAGTGGGACACCTGATGTATGGTCATCATAACAAGAGCGAGGAATTCATATGCTTCTTTCGGTCCAACGTGCGTATGCACCATGTTGTATAAAGCAAGACTTGCCCGGGTTCAGCTCACGATCTTCACAGGATGAACGTGCGGACACTACTCTTCACAGCAGGAGGAAAAGCCACTCAATGCGATATTCCAAATTGCTTCAAGTGAGAAGATTGAGTGAAATATAGAGGTACACGCACGCACAAATGCGGTCATATTTTTCCAGTCTGGCGCACTCCAAGAGCCACATCATTGACAGAGCAAATCCATTAAATTCTAAGATGGTATGTCAAGGGGTAATCTAGTGGTGGCCGTGTTCGACTTTGGGAAGGTCCTGCTCGAGGAAGCTGAGGAACTCGTCGGCACCACCGTTAGCCTCCTCACCGCTGGCAGAGGGGGCGGAGGCAGAGGCGATGGAAGGTTCCGAAGCATCGTAGGTGGAGAGCTCGGAAGCAAGGTCGGCGGGGACAGCGGGTGCCTGGGGGGAAGGAGGAAGGGCGAACTGCTTCACAACACCAACATGCGCATCCTTGGCCTAATCCCAGGGTGAATAGGAGATTTTTCTAACGAAAAAAGCACGTACAACAGGTGTGGGCTTGTACGCTTTTATTTCACGGAGGTAGAGGTCCTGAATAAGGTCTGCGGGTATATTCGGAATTAGGTCCTTTGCCACGAGTCGAAGGTACATACCCTTTCGTGCGACAGTGGTGGAGGAGAAATGGCGCACACGCGATGCTTGACGAGCCTGTTTATCCAGTCAGCTCCCAAAGAGGTTCACGAGGGTAATGGGACGCACAACAGCGGTAGCCTGCCTGAGGATGGTGGACATGGTGGTGAAAAGCAAGATGTGACGTGACGTGTTTGTGACATGTACTCCGGAATGTTGGTTTCATACGGGGGCAGTCGCGAAAAGTCCTATTTTGTATTCAATACTCAACCACCAAACTCACCATGCTTGCTCGTCTTACTGCTGCTCGTCGTCTTCCTCAGCTCGTTCGCGTGCGTTTTTCCAGCGACATCCGCTCAGAGGGTAGCGTCGCTCAGTCCAGGGAGTTCCGGTACGATATTTTTGGTCCCTTCTGTCACCTCTAACTCACCTTACGCCGTCTTTCAGCAAGAAGGAGAAAGCTCATGAAGGTCGGGCTATGGGTTTCTCCAGTGACCTGGCTGCTCACCATGCCCCGCAGACCAATACGTTCGCCAGCACGAGCAAGCCCAACTAAAGAAACTCCAGGAACAAGTGTGTCCGTCACTTCATTTCTCCAAATCGCGTTCTGATGCAATTCCCTTCAGATTAAGCAGAAGCAAGCTGAAATTGTACGTTTTCGGTTGCCTACTCTTAGCCCCAGCATTAAGCCCTACCAAATTCCAAACAGGATGCTCTCGAAAAGGAACACAAGGAGCTCTCGGAGAAGGCAAATGACAAACAGTGAACGCTGCACGGGAGTGGATGGGTGCGTCAATGTAATCTACATGTTACGGGCAGCTCACCTACCAGCTGTAGGCCCTGCCCCGGAACGCCTTGAAGCTGTGAGGTCACAAATGTGATATTTACTATGCATATGGACCGCCTATTAGATCGTTTCAATGAGATTTTTCTTCCAAAGGATCCCAATCCTCCGCTCCCGCTCTCCGAGTGCCTTATATTCTATGCGTACTGTCAAGACTGATCAATTCTTGAACGCAGACCTCAAACTGGTTCGAGGAGGTTCGAGGTCCCTCGGCTTACGTCAGCGATCAGGTGTCTGATAATTCATCTACTGCTGAAACAACGAGAGGCAGGATTGAGCAGAAAAGCCACTGACAAGACTACAGCAAATCAGTACTACTCCGTCATGGGCAGCTTAGTGAAAGACCTTCCGAGCGATGTACTTGTTCTCGTATTTCAGAGCCTACAGGACGACTATAAGAGCCTTTACCAGTGTGCATTGGTGAACCGAGCATTTAATCGAGCGGCCTCAAAGTTCCTTTATCGTCGGGTTGTACTTGTCCTTCGCCCTACCTTTCTGCGGATGTACAAAGAGGCCAATCTTATACCGGTATGTAGCTCCTGGATCCTCCAAACGGAAACCCGCTCCTCATCTCCTGCCAGACCACTTCGAATCTGATTTCAGCGACTCTTCCTCATTATGCCCCATTTGTGGAAATTGTCGAAATAACAGGTGTGTTCCCATGTGTCCTATTCTGCTATCGACAACATCAACATTCTCTCAACTTCCCGTCATCACTTCTACCGCGACACCCATACAGGCTACTTGCCAACTGGACCGGCATCACGTACGACACTCTCCGAAACCATTTTCAGTGCGATCACTGCGTTCGAGAATCTCCGCGTGGCAATTTTGATTCCTGGACCTTACTTCGAAGATACCTTCACCCCAATCCTCAAGTACCTTCTTTCTTCTTCCGAGACCCCTTCCCCCTCTCCCAACGACGATTCACCTGAAGCGCCATCGCCACGACATACCCCGCCAACTCTCCGCGAGTTGGCTGTCAACTTCAACTGCACCTGCGAGGAAAACGCGCCTTTACTTACTAAGGTCATTGGCCTGTCAACCTTGTCGATCTCCAGTCCAACGCGAGCAATTCTCGACCTTCTCCCGGACTGGCTCCGAAGGCTATCCGATTCACTTACAGAGTTTTACTTAAAGGTATGTTCTCTTCCTTCGTTCCTTTGTTATCCGCCAGTTCAATTTTCATTCTTCTTCCCCCCTTTGCCTTCTCTTCTCCGATTCTCGCATTTTATCCGCCCGCCTTCTCTTCTTTTCCCCGTTTGTCTAGCCTCACTGGTTGACGGATTAACTAACGTTTTACACTTTTTGCCTTCCTCATCATCCGATTGGCACCTTCGATCTGGTTCTTGTGTACCAACGATCCATCTCGCGTTCAATGCTAAATTCCGCCCGCCTTCCATCTTCTGTCCCCGCCTCTTCTGCCAATGAAGGATGACTGCGGCTCTGTTACACCCGGGGTGCTAAAGTCTATCGTGCCTTTACTCCGCCAGAACATTCGAGGCTTGGGATTAGGCTTGTCATACTCGCTTACAGATGAAGATGTTTTCGCATTTTTGCACCAATTGCCAAAGTTGGAAAAAGTCGAACTGAGGTATTATTGGGTGCGTCTCATCCCTACGTATGCGCGTACTCAGTAAAGACTAATTTGCATTCTGTTGATCACCCTATACAAAGCAACTCAAACCGCCAGTCTCCCGACCCAACCTGCCGCACCTCCGCTCCTTCACAGTCCGTCATGCACGCTATCAAACTCGCAAAGACGTTGAGGATTTGTGTAAATGGATCCGCCGTGCCATCTCACCATCTCCCATTCAATCTCTCCGTATCATTCAAGACGAAAAGGATGAAGAAGCCTCTCCAAATACCGGCGCCAATGTCAGTTACCGGAGCCTCATCGATCACTTGTGCTGTCGTCGTTCGCATACTCTACGTGTTTTGGATATGAAATCGGCGTATATCGACGTCAAGTCGTTGAAGAAGTTATTCAAGAACTGTAAAGAGCTTGAAGAAGTGCATTTGTCCGCTGGACCCCATGCATTGGTTCGTCTGTCCTGCTAGAAGTTCATAAACCCACAACAGCGCAATGGGCTGACTTGGGTTTGGTGATTTTAGGCGATCTTCAAGAAACATGCATCATCGCTCACAAAACTCCATACTGCCTCTTTCAACATCCGGAATATCAGACTCAGCAGGCGTCGCGTGATCGACATGGAACTCGTAACCGCAATCATGAAACATGGGCCACCGCTCCTACGAAGGTTTTCCGTCAATGAGCAAACATGGGAGGTACGTCTACCCATCCCTTTCCTACGTATCCTCTCTTTTTTTTTCTCCCCGCAGCCAGGGGCTGAAGTAAACATCCCACAGGGCACTTGGAAACGCGCAAAAGACGGGACATTCGCTCTTTCCATTCACAAACAACCAAAACTTGTCATGCCATGGGATCGCGAACCAAAGCCGCCAATCCGGCGTGAACCAGAAGCACATGTCCCAATGCAGGGACCGGGAGTTCTCAAGAGTGCAGTGGTCGATGTAGTTGAGGCGAACAGGGGTGCTGGTGGTGCTGGTACTGGAGTCGGTACGAGTGGACTTGGTCGACCGCCTCGTGTCAGGTTTAGTGAACCTGGTGAGGCGAATGTGGATGTGAAACGATGAGGCTTGTGGCAGGATTGGCTTATGGCTGACACGATGTTTCGGGTTCGATGTGAGTTGAGGAATGCTATGACACAACTCACTCAATATATTGCACCCTTTCGAATCGAAATACATCGGGTTCATAAGTCGGGGCCTTGTGCTTCCATGCAGGCTTGAACGTGGAGGACTCGCGAGGAGAAGCCATAGTAGATGTAATGTATTCGTGGACGAACGGTAATTGGCTGCTTTGAGGGGGCTGTGAGGGGTACGACTTTCCGCCAACAACCCGAGGAACCCGGGATCCTAAAGTATCTGTAACCTCCAGTTACTATCTCTAGCACACACGAACTTTCCCACTCGCGATCCCCGATGTAAGACATATCTCAAAAGTTTGACCACTTGAATATACTCGCCATGTTCTAGCTCTTTCATTCACCCAACACGCACGCAAGGGGAAGGGAAGAGGAATTCATAAACCTGATGCACAATGTTCCGTGGAGACCGCGCGGACCGGCCACAGAGATTGCAACACAGGTGACAAGAACGCATTTCTCTCTCATTCCACACGACACAAACATGAGTATCGGCGCGGTGTTACTCACACAAAAAGAAACAACGCCAAACTCCATATGCTAGTTCCCGCAACAAGTCAAGTGAATTTTATATACCCCATGCAGCAATCACTAGTCAGTCAGTCAGTCACTCACACGACACCCGGCCTTTAACATTAGCGCATCAACGTCCAACACTCCTCTTTGCGTCCCCGTCGGAAAGCTCGTTCTATAAAAATACAACTATGTCTTCGATCATGATATCGCACCGAGGCTCGGACCAACATCACGCATCAGTGCAGGGTCTCTTTACGAGGCGGCCTCGGCGCCACCCGCCGAATCCCTTTCTCGTAACTTCTGTTCCTCATTCGCAAGACGCAATCTAAGCCGATCAAAAAAAAAAGAGTCAGATGAGAAAAAAACCATTCCTCACCCCAAAGCAAGAAGAAAAAAAAAACACCGAAAAAAAACAACGGAGAGACTTACTTATTCCTAGCCCCCAACACCCTCAACGTCCGCGCCCTCTCCTCAGGCGTCATATTCTGCCAATTCGCAATTCTCGACAACGTCTACAACCAACACCAACGTCATCAAAAAAAGCCGAACTAGGTAAAAAGAAAAAAAGATCGGCGAATCAAATACGTACACCGTCGCTATTGACTACCATCGGGCCCAACTCATCGACCAATGAAACCGCCGTCCCGCCAACCGTGATCTGCGTCATCGATCCTGATCCTGATCCCGATGTGCCTTCCGAGCTTGGAAGTAACAATGGCGTCTGGGCTTCAGGCGCGGAGGGTTGCGTTGTCGTTGTCGTTGTAGATTGTGGATCGACGTTTGAGGACATCCGGGAAGTATGTCGTGCAGGCGTTGTTGTATCAGTCAAATCCAATCGCGTGCTGTGGCTTGAGTATTTGGTCCTTGGAAATTCTTAAGACCAGACCTCCCTACACGGGTGCTGAGATTATGTATGGGCGACTCGATGACGTTCATAGAAGCGTCTCCTAACCCAAAGAACATTCCAGAACTCGCCCCCCAAAGTAGGTCATGAGGAGGACAAATATGGATATCTTAAAACGCAGGCGAAGAGAACGCCTATTAAGATTCAAATGTTGTAGTAATACAATGGCGAGGACAATTGGGGAAAGCACCCTAACATGGGCGCATGGGCGCATCGCGCATGTATGAAACATCCCAGTGCCGGGGTGCAGTTACGAAAAAGGGGAGGAGAAAAATGGAAAATCGCCGACTTGCACGGGCAGCGCGGTTAATTCCAACGGACAGCTGGAAGGGAGGAGGCATAGAAAAAACAACAGCGGTAATGATTATCTCTTGAACCGACCATCGCTACCAATAGGGAAGGTATAATCGCCCGGGTCGGCCTGCTGAATAAGAGTAACAACTTGATCCGATCGAGGCTGGATACTACACTTGAAGGGTTTCGGGTGGCTGGTGGATGGCATGCATACGTCAGTACGAGAAGCAAGAGCCCGCAAGAAGCAGTTCCTCACCTGACGAAGCCAGTTGTAAATTCCAGAGGGGGAGTAATGGGAACTCCATTTTCGTCTTTGGCTTTTGATATGTCCATTGTTGCGATCAGATGCGCCGTGATCAGCCACGAACTATCCTGCGAGAAATGACGTCCAGGACAAATTCTAGAAGTGGCGAGGGGAGGCATCAGTATCGGCAATGATGGGTACGAGAGTAACATCGTACCGGCGTCCGAAACCGAAAATTACGGTGCGCGGGTCCGGTAGATCGGGGTTTTCCATATATCGTTCCGGGATGAATTCGCTGGGTTGGTCACAATCTTGGAGAATGGAACTGGAATACACATGAGGGAGCGGAGCGAGGTAAAAGGATCCGCAGACACCGACTGTATATTCACAAGCACGGTTGCACCTGCTGGTATATAAAAGTCTCGATAAACATCGTCTTCCATTAAGCGATGGGGCATTCCCAAGGGAACAGGAACATTCCATCTGAGTTGTTGTCGGTTAGGCGCCAGACTAGTTAGACTGTTGATGGTTCACCTTAGCAACTCTTTCAGCACGCAATCAAGGTAGGGCAGGTCGGGTCTATCGTCGAAGCTAGGCAGTCGCTGACTGCCAACCACCGAGTCCATTTCCGCCTGCAGCTTTTTGTAAACCTGGGGATAGAGGACCATCGCCAATATGAATGTTTGCAGCACCGATACAGTCTAGTATATCGTTAGATGGGTGAACATTACACCACGTAGCATGATTTGCTTACCGTGTCCTCAGCAGCTTGAAAAGTTGATCAGGATCGGCGTCAGTGATGATCGGGTGATTACTCACCCGCATATAGCGTTCCCGCAGATCCTTGAATATCCCACTCGACTTCCAGTGGTAGCTGTCCTTCCGGTGGAGTAAGTTTTTCGATTAGTGTCGACACGTATGAGGCTTCGCCTTTTCCTGCTTGCTGAAACACACATGAGTGCTTGAAGTAGATGACAAGTCAAAGCGGACGCTAACCATATCCGTCTTGACGAGATCGTAAGGCAGTTGAAACATGTCTTCAACAGCTTTGCGGGCCTCCAGGGCTTTCCGCTTGAAAGAGGCGATCGGAAGCCATGTAGGAATGTGCCTTATCAAAGGGAAAAAGTCAACTAGGGTCGCGGCGGGCGAGCCAGACTCGACAGTCAGCGTGGCTGCTTTATCGACTTTGAAGAAGAAATGTCAGTAAGGTTCGAACAAAGAAATGTCCGACCCACCAAGTTTCACAAGTAGGTCGTCGGTAGATTTCACGCTGCGGTTATACGTGATCTTTAGTATCGTGCCGGCAGCATATCTAGCGAGTAGGATGAGTATATGCTGCTGTGATGAGTGAGCTGGCTGAGGGGCACCTCTTGAAATGTTTCACAAAATTGTCCGGCTCTTGGATCATTTCAGTGAGAAGGACCAGGGTTTCCTTCGCCTGCAAAGGTCGGAATCGGGTAGAGGTGCGCGCATTAAAAATATGATTGATCCATCGACGGTGCCGTCGGAAGCGGTGGCCGCTGCGGTTGGTCAGAGCCCACACAGCGCAAAAATCCAGGACCAGCCTACTATCTCATATGGGTCGTTGCGTGCTTCCAGCCCATACTATTAGACAACATCAAGCTTTTCATACGTCAACGGTAGGAAAGATCCACGCACAGTTCCGAGAATAAAACGAATCGAGGTCGATCTGAGTATACGGCGCTTCTCTTATCTAACAGGTCCCGCGCTGCCCCGAGACTGTTGAGGATAATCATGGTTTGGCTGAACATCTTTAGCCGCACGACGTCCCCTGGAGTCAACAGCCTATGAGAGCCTATTTTTGGATGCGCCAATTAACACAAACCATGTTTGGAGCCCCATTCGGCGAAAGCCTTCTCTGGATGCTCTGCGGGGATCTGAAGAACATTCCCTATAAACGGAAGTGGCTGAGGTCCAGGAGCGAGGCGATAACGGGGAGAGGTGAAGTAGCGGGAGGCAAAGCCAGCAGCGAAGGCGAAGAGGAAGCCATAACGAAGGAGGGGGGAAATGTCAGAGAGGAGGGAGGCCATGAAGGGGAGGGGAGGAGGGAGGACAAGTATTTAATAGGCTGATTAAGTAGGCAGCCGTGACAGGTCGAAACATGTCCATAGACGCGATGACGGGGGAAAGTCAATGCCAAGTGCACCAAAGATTAAATCCGTATACTAACGCTAAGAATAGCAGAAGACCCAGTAGCTCACATGGCCTGAGAACACGGACCAACCCAGTCTTGCAATTCTCTCCCACTGCATCTGCATCTGCCGCAACTCGTCGCCGAGTGCTTCCAACCCCATCAGGTTGTCCAAAGGAAGCTTGGTCCCTTGCCTTATGTCACGTCAAAAATAACAGCCCTGATTGGTTGCGAAATCGTTCTGTTTCTCCACGGGTGGTTCTCGTTATTATTCCTCCATCTTCAGGTCTTACCCTAGTGACACGATGGTAACATGTTGGGTAAGGCCAGTAGCTCGAGCATCGCCAAAGACCAATGGTCCCTCCGTCACCTGTCATAATCGGACTAGTCGTCGTTCGGAGCCCTTGGTATGATTGTTGACGGCTAGCATGCACAAATCAGGACCATTGCAATCGGAGTCGGAGTTGATCAACGCGGATAGCGTTAACTACAAAAAGAGGTGGTCACAGCATCGGCGTGACGGATGTCGTGTGACAGACAGCAATACCTTGTAATAGTGTGGCATCCAGGTCTTAATACCCTACTTCACACCCGCCAGGGATCGCAGGGGGTATCCAGCTGTGGTCTCATTAACCTCCTTGCCATAGCACCTCACCCCTCTTCCCTTTGGGCCTTGTGCTCGTTGTAGTTCAGCTGGGGGCGCTTATTATCCTCTCCATAATCACCCCCCTTGTCTCTTCGACGCCCATACCCGCCCATGAAAGGAAGTCTGGACCCCATTCTTGTAATGTCCCGGATAGTGGCAGAGCCTAAACACCGACGATCGATATATGTAACCCCCAGTCTAGGCCAATATGCCGTGATTTTCTGGGGTGGATTCCATTCCTGTTTTCGCGCACACGCGCTTGTGGTAATTTCGGGACGGAATCAGATAACCTCCTTTGGGATAATACCATTGGTCAGGACGCTTGGTCTGGTGGAACAAATGGCTGATCGAACGCCACTCCATTCGCACTGGGACCAGAACTGATTGGATCCGGAGGCCGCACCTGACTCTCCAATGAAGCATTTCGGAATCAAACTTCCACCATCATTCCCTGACGGTGTTCAGCAACAAAGATGCATTGACCAGAAGACCCACAGACAGGAATAACATCCGCCGTCCTATGTGGAACATGACTAAGCGTTTGTGAGCACAGTCTCCGACGAGAAATGTCTTTCCAGCGCTCAGCGCTCAGCCCCGTTGACGGGTGTACCGATGGCTTCAGCAACGGTCTTCGATGCACCCATCACCATCGAACGCTCAACCCCGGGGCTCCTTACCCCAATTCCCCTCCAATGGCCCTATCGACAACAAAATTCTGGGGTTCACCCTGGCAGAAGACTCGCTGGCGATCAATAGGTCATGCTTCCTTTGTGGAAGATGTTTGCAACAATAACAAAAGTCGTTCCCTGGAGAACAAGAAACCCATCAAACTCGGACACCATTCAAAGAAGTCCTTCGGTTCGTACCGAGCAAGCTACAAAGGGTTCCCGAGTTCCCAGCCGTCTAATAGTTCCTCTTTCCCATTGGTACGCTCAAATTCCGATCCCGCAACGATCTGCATTCTCAGTCCTGGTTCAAGGAAGACTTTTCGCCGAGTGACGGCGATTCTTTGAAATATGTCAGTTGGACTAAACGCTCATGTCAATCCGCCGGCCGTCCTATAACTTTGAGATATTGCCGACGCGTCCTCCCGATTACCAATGAAATATTTTGTGAGCTATTGCCGAATTATATTTACACCCTCTGGCAATCAAGCTACCCGTGTCCTCTCGGACCATTACGGTAGCATATACTCAAAAATTTTGCAAGACAACATTCCGAGACCGAACTCCCGCTACATCCATCAAAACCAAACCCGAAAATAACCTTTCTCTTGGCTCTCCTACCGATGTTACGACATATACTCTCCCGGTCAACCCACGATCAAATACAGATGTACCTTTTTAATGGGGATCCAGAAGCACGAACAAAACGAGCATAATACTCTGATTCTTCGGCTTAAGTCGTAAAATCAGACACCAGACAGTGGCATCGAAGTCTTTCCCCCTTGGGGCACGCGGCGACCACATTTATCTGAATTTTCCTACAGAAAAAAAGAAGCCTCAAGTATATAGGTGACATTATCCATCAAACTAGTCGTGACTTTCTGACAACCGGGGATGGTGTGTCAAGTGAACGTGTTCTGTGTGCGATTCATGCCCTTATGGGTGCATTTGACTGGACGTGGCTATCCAGGTATCCCTTGATCCCGATGTGCCCGATTTCATTTCCCTCCCTGGCCCTTCTGTAGCCCCGCTTACAGAATTTATATTGATTGAAGGCATGGATGTGCATCCTCTGCATCAACATCTAGGGTCTCGGAAGGTCCTGAGAGGGAGAAGTCTCTATATAATGCTTACTCTTTTAGGGGTTGTCTTCCAAGGATCGGAATTACTTACAACTAGCACGGGGCTGGCAAATTCCGGAAGAGCTCAATGTCCGCCAGACCATGCTGCACGACCGACTGACTGATTCGCTAAAACCGGACATTTCTTTAAGATCATGGGTATCAGCCACTGCTCCCTACTACCCCTTCTGAACATATTCTCTCTCCTATCGGTCTTCTGTTTTTATTAAAGACTTCTCGTTGGTCCCGCGCCCCGCAGCAGAAGACCAATAACATATATCTGGAGAATTCGTAATTGCGAACCCTGAGAGGATGTTCATGCATGACACACTCTCCATACCCAACAGGATAAGAAGACAACAAATGAATTCGTCTGGCATTGAGAATGGTCGTAATGGTACATAAACGATACAGCACGCGATACCTTACACACAAAAGAAAAGTGGCGCGGAGGAATTAATATTCAAATTTCAGTGGCGTCTGGCCCTGTGAGACATCATCCACATAGACGGTGGGATACTCCGCGGCATCGGTTGCGTTGAAAGAAGTTGGAGGGGCTGGTTCCAATTCGACATCAAATGTTGAGGACAGGTAAATCCAGGGTCATTGATGTAGTACGTACCATACCACCACAGGGTGGTGACACCAACTGGGAAGGTATACGTTGCCTATTGGCGGAGTGGGTCTCAGTTATCAATGCCGGTTAACTGATAAACACGGACCTGGGTTCCCCTAAATTCGATTGTCGTACGAACGGGCTGCGGGTTCCATCCCCCAATACTGTCATTCCCTGTACCAACCTGTCAGTACAATAACAGAGGCGTAACATTTGTGATGTCCTCACAGTTCAAGACTACAAGAGAATACCGGAGCCAATCCGATGGATTTACCCGCCCAGTTACGAAAGCCGTAACTCTCAGGGCCCAGTTGAGTTCACCGCCCACTGCAACTTGGATGCGCTTGCCCCATGGGCCACCAACGTCACGAGGAAGAATAGCTTTGGATGCCTGGGCCATAGCATAGACTGATCCATCCGCATAGTATCCGTGTAATATCCGTGCAGCGTATGCGTACACCCCCCGGCCAAACGGTTCGTGCGATAGTTGGCGCATGTGTGTAATATCAATCGTCGTTGAATGCCCCCGGAGAATCGGAAGAAAAGCATGTCACAATAAATGAAACGAAAGCCAGCATGTGTCAGCGCAGCTCAGAACTGACCATTGCAATGCCAGAATCGGAGAAATTTTACTCACACTCTTGGTTGACGCTCCAGGTGCCATCAGACCGGACTGTTACTATCGGGCGGCAGCCGGGCCCACCACAGCTACTCGTTCCTGGAAGCTTGGGTTCTCCACTGCCATCCAAAGCAATGTTCCACATCATGCCGGTGTGTGAATTGTGTTCGATTGAACCTGCCAAGATGAAACTTTGTTGTCAGATTCTCGCCACGGTGACTTGCGAGCGGGAAGTCAAGCGGGAAGTACGGACCTATGCAGCTAGCTCATGATGTAAGTTAATTAGAAAGATTACTATCAGAGGAAGATTTATCGTACATGTTGTCCATATCCCACTGCACGTTTGCGACGAGAAACGTCAGCAACTCTTCTCCTCGGTGATGAGATGCATACCTTGATATCACTCCACCAATCACTTCCAAAAGTGCCCGAGCATTCTGACCAGCCTAGTTAACATCTCAATCGAGGAGGACAAACGTTGTCTGATTTACCTGTGAAGTATATTTGCTATATGTATAATGTGGCTTCAGTCGGGTGAAAGGTTCCGATGTCAGTGATGGACACCAACCTTTCCAGGGAACTGGGTATGGAAATCATCTTGTTGTGAGACGGAGCCCTAGCAGGACCACAATAAATATTGACAGAAGTACTACCTCAAGCTCGCCACACTTACACTATAACAATGGAAGGAGACGCCGTCGAAAGCACTTCCAGCAGCTTGCATTAGCTGAACGGGATAACTCGAGGCGGCGTTCCAATTATGATCGTATCCTATATGGACATCATTGATGAACGGATCAGCCACCTACCCTCTTCCATTACGTACGCCCGCCAGAGTGCGCAAACGGAAAGCGAAGTTCCTCAAAGAAGAGGAACGGAGAGAGCTTCTTCCACGCGAAAGGTAGAATCGGGCAGACGAAGCAAAAGTACTCACCGATAATTTTAGTGCTTGAGAAGCCGTTGGAGTCGAGCAGGCTCCTGAGCCTAAGGCCGATCTGACCTTCCTGAGCGGCAGTTAATTTACATGTCGGATAGGTGGGGTTTGAGTTGAGTGGCTCATTCTGGATGGATATGGCATATGGTCGGAAGCCTTTGGAGGTGAAGCCTTGCACGCATTTCAATAGGTAAGTGGCGTCTTAGGTATGGAGCGTGGCTTTAGTTCGGATCCCTGGAAACTGGGATAGGGAGAGCGTACAAGCATCGTTGAGCTCGGTCTTCAAAGCACCTCCGTCCATTGTACCCGAGTCCTTCATCCATCCCGGCTGTGATGTTGTTGAGTACAATCGGTCTCGTTTGGTCTTCAAAGACTATGCAACTTACCGGAGACCAGGGGATGATGTGAATTCGCATAACTGCAACAATCCTTCGGTAACGGAAAATTTTTCAATTTAAATTCACTCACTATTGTTAAGAGACTGGATATCCTTCAAGACGGAGAACACATAAGAAGGCGTGCGGTTAATATCGAAATGGCTGAAAGACGTGTCTCCAGAAGTGTCATCATAGCTATAAGCTGTAAATCTTCAAGTAAATGCCATGTCTTAACACAGACCAGGAACTCCCTACCAGATGCCGAGAAGTCCGAAGCTCCCAGTGGAACACGTATATAACTAAACCCAGCTGCATTCATCCCATCCTGGGGATTGAAGAGATAATTAAGAAGGTTCCAATAACTCGTCGAATTCTTGTTCTGGTATTCAGGGTCAATTAGAACCACCTCCTGGTGCCCATGACGGAAGTTGCAATAGCATCCGCACCTTCAAATTGTTAAGTGTCAGTGCGGAAGAATCAGCTTCGCATCAAATTAGAATCAGACGCTCGATGCCAAGAGCCAGAAAACATACTCAGGGAGCCGCCAAATCCCCAGACGGATTGGAACGTCGACGTATCAGTGATGACAATATCTGCGGATCCTATTTCAGACGGCGAGCCGAATGGAATAGGCGGGTTCGGTTTGAGTGATGTGAAGAGCTTGGAGCGGTCCCATGTTGTTTGCCACTAAGAATATAAGCGCCACCACGTGAGCGGGAGCAAATTAAGCGCCCTGAGTAGATAATAGCACACGCACGATATCCCATATCTGGTACTGCGCCACGACACTCGTAACGAGCGCCAGACATACAACGAGCCCTTGCATCATCGGAATTCCGGGAATATCTTCAAGCTTGCCTTTCCCAATATCTGTGTTTTTGAGTGCATTTCAGCACATATCTCGGGGAACAAGAAAACATAGCACAGCGTCAGGAACAGAACACTTACATTAACGAAAGAACACTGTTGTTACAAGCTCAATGAACGAAGGAAGCAACCCAGACCTGGGGGGGACAAGAAGCAGGCATTTAAGACAAGGAATCAGCAGCCTTCCCACAGATGTCCCAGAATTAACAAACCCTTACACGCCTCCGACCCGCCCATATGCCTCTCACGTCAAACAAGCAGCATAACGCCTCACATAATCGCCTGGAGCGAGCTCTGCTGCGGTGGTGGGTAATGCTGTCTTGGCCAACTGTTGCCACCATCGCATGACGCACTTCGATTTCCTAGTCTCACCTTAATTACTCGTTGCATCAATTCGAACCATAATTTCACATGGTATTCATTCACATGTTCACCATAGGACCGCATTGCTGAGTGGAATCTATATTTAGTTCCCAGGTTGAGGCGAACACGAGACGATCAGAGCTAACGCGAGTAGAGGTGGATGCGAAAGGCTTTCTTAAGCGTAGAACGCCGGCAAGTTTCGGTCCCCTTAGTAAGTCCTTAAGCCTCGCAGCGTGCAGGGCGGAAAAAATATGAGTTGGAAGACTATCACATTGCGAGTCAGTGTCCCATAACATACCTGAAATGGAAAGTCGTCAGAATATCTGGAAGAACATATGATGGGATTGGAAGAGAAGCAAAGCTGTGCGTTGCTACCCGACTTGAATGACAACAAAAATGACAAGTGTGTCCACAAACTATATTAGACTGGTCAGAGCTCTCCACTTTGTGTTTTCAAATGACCTATGTGGAGCCAGTGCTAGAGACAGCTTGCACATATTCTTTGGACGGTTTCGGCGGACGAGAATACCATTGCTTCAGAAAAGAACCACTTAACTCTAACGTTGTAGACTCCTCATAAATGAGCGATGATCAGATTTGGGGGTTCTCTCCGCCGGTAATGCTGGGTAAATGATGGCCCTGAGTCCGTCCAGCGTTCCCAGTATCCAGGACCAAAAAAACGTGCGTCTTTGCAAGCTTTTCACAAAGTCCAGTTTGAACGAAAATTGAATCATTGGCGGTGAGCCAGCTAATCACCGCTCTCCACTTCGGTTCCTTGACCTCATCCAAACCTTGACAAAAGGCCTGCCTGACTGTTACCAATGCCGTCAAAGAATCCACTCAAAAAAAAGCCAAAGAATCCATCAAATTAGCGAGAAAAACACAACGAGCAAGACGACTCAGATCTGTAACTCTCACAAAAGACAACCCTAAAACAAACCCAACAAATCCTCCTGCTGTCCCTGTCCCTGCGATGGTTGCGGTTTCCCAGGCGTCAAGGGCGACATCACACCTCCGCCCGAGATCGACAATCCACCCAATCCAGCCAATGGATCTATACCCCCTACTGCCGGACCTGCCGTAGCAGGGGTAGTAACCGCTCCGAGCCCGCCACCATTTCCACCAAAAATCGAGACGAGGTCGTCCAGAGGATTACTCGAGGTTCCAGCGAGGAGGTTCGCTGCTGCGGGTGTTTGTGAGAGGACTTGAGTTGCTGCGAGACCGGAAGGTTGACCGTCTGATGTTGAGGTGTCATCATCGCCAAAGTCACTAAAGACTATTGTGAGTAGGAGAGAGGGCGTTGGAAGAAGAGGGACATACAGCAAGTTTTCGGCTTGTCGTCCCGCCACGACAGTTTGTAGTGCTTTTTTCGTTGCAAGGCGATCATCATCCAACCTATGGGAGAAAGGCAGGGTAAGTGTAAAAGGCACATGCATACCAAGAATACGCACTCATTCTTCTTCTGAACAGCATCAGCGCCGATCCTTCCCCTTCCGACGAAAGTCTCTGCAGGTTTATGATACACACTCGCAAGTGTCGATATCTCTCCTAACAGTTCCTCCAACAATGCCGGCGAGACTGATGTACGAGGTATTGAAATTGGTGGCCTGTTCGCCAAAACGACAGCCTAACGTGACGTCAGTACCAGCCTACTTAAGACGGCTTCGTTGGTTCACTTGCCTTGGCGGCCCCGGGATCCGTCGAGAGTAACCGCCAGTAGATATATGCTCTATCTCTCACATCTGGAGAGTCACAGTCTTTCGTGGCTGTGTTGAGCACGCGTTGTACAAGGCCTTGCGATGAATCGGGTTTCTTGAGGAAGAGTTTCACGACAGCTGTAAGAGTTTGTAGTTGCACCTGATCATAACGATATCAAGTCAGTTTGGTCAATTCCTGAGGAAAAGAGCCAATTAAATGGAATAACAAGGGTAAGGTGGACATGGAACCGCGGTGAAGGAAGTAGGAGTATCTCAATAGCGTGGTACACACCGGATATGACTCCTCCGTAAAGGTATCCACAAAGAACCCAAGCAAAGCGTCTGCATTATCAATCTTGTTCGCGTACTCGCCAATGATCCAGATAAGCGACGCCTTCGCTTCCGGCTCTTCAAGTTCGTCCAGATTAGCGCATAGAGTTGGAATGACACCCTCATAGGTGGAAGGGTATTTGCGGAAAATATCCTGTTACAAGGACCAGGTTAATCCTGGCTAGTCCTGACAGCGCATATGGTGGAGTCCATTCATACCTTCATGACTACAACAGCCTCTTGAACTACGTAACTTACTCGTGTCGCAATGAGTTCAAGAAGTACGTTGACGCAGCGTTCGGCAGCAGCCTCTATTTTGACGGCTGTTTGCCCGATAGCTTTGATGCTCTTCCTCACAAAATCTACGTCAACCTCCGAGGCATACCTGAAACATAGTTATTATATGACATCAGAAGTAGGGGAATGCTACGCACTCTTTCAACTCGCTCAGAAGCGCGTCCACGTTGTTCTCCCCTGCCAACCTGACCATAATGTCCAGCTTCTCCACTTTGACATACAACGGGTCATTATACTTGCAGAAAAACACTCGCATCTCGTTTGACAAGATATCCGGGCGTTTCTGTAGAAGGAGATTGATGTTCCGTAGTGCGACCCATTGTACTTCAGGTGGAGAAGATAACAGGGTAACGAGTGGTGGAGCCATTTTCCTGACGAGTTGTTTGACAAGATCCTCCCGCCTGACGTTGCGCATGTGGATCATGATGACTTTCACCGCTGCGAGCACGACGCTGCCGTTAATATGCTGGAATTGGGGTACGACACGTTCGCAGATGTGTTCCGACTCTCTTTCATCCTGAGCAATGTATCGGGAGAGTGCGTTCAGGATGGCGACACGGCCCCATTCAGAACATTCGTTCAGCGCGATCAGTAGTTTGTTGAGGACAGAAGGTGTGATGGTGAAGATGGCCGGATCGTTGGGGAGTATTGATGAGTTAGAGGTCGCGGCATTGTGGATGTCTGTGAGGGCTGCAACTGTGTTGGCGACTACCTGCAAAGAGTGAGAAACCAAAATGAACGCAAAAGGAAATATAGGGGAGGAAGGAACTTACCATCGGGTTAGAATCTGCTATCATCTCGTGCAACTGCTCCAAAAACCCATTATCAAGCACCAGTTCTGGTTTCAGGTCGTACAACTTGGCAACGCATAATGCTGCGGTCTTCCTGACATACGGATTTTCATCCCGCAAGCACTTCTGGAGAGGATCGCAGAGGTAATCGATAATTTTCTCGGCTCGAAGACAGCCCATTGTCCTGATGGCGAGAGCGCGAACGAGAGGATTTGGATCATCTGTGTCTTTGACGAAGGTATTGACGGCCAGGATGACGAGTTCTGGTTGGGTCTTGGCATAGTTCATTAGGTAGAGATATACGAGTTTCTTCTGCTCTAGGTCTTCTGTTTGCATATTTTTGAGGACATCGGGGAAGAGACCGCTGACATCTGTCGGGATAATTCAGATTCTTGATCAGAGGAAAGACGAAGTTAAGTACGCACCCTTGCCAACGGTCATGGATGCGATGACACGCTTTATGGCATCCTTTCGTTTGTCGCGGTATTCACTGTTCAGGTCGACGCTGAGCTCATAGTTTTCACCTTTTCGAGGACCGCGAATGCTCATGGGGAAGGGAGGATGTGGATATGGAGAGAGGAATAATCAGCCTGCTTACTCTATTTGGACTACGCGATAGCACAGCAAGCCCTCCCTCCGACCGCCATGTCTTCCTCCCCTTACTATTGCACTCACGGTCAAGAAAACCTTTAGCGAAGATAAAGCTCTAGGAAACCCTCTGCAAATACAGTTTGTGGTCTGAGCGTGGTGTCCTTTGACATTGGCCTCACGTTATACATGTTCGTGCACTCTGAATCCTCGTATTAATCATGCTCTTTCTGGACAAATGTTGTGTCTTTGATGCCGTCTCGTCGTTCATCGAATGAGGTCAACCGTAGCCAGCCCCCTGGACTCCCTGATTCACCTCATTCGCCCTCGCCATGGACATTCACCTTTGGTTGGATCCGTCGTCAGTGATGTTCCCCGACATAGAGCCAAACAGCGAAAACATCTTCATTGGAAGAAATGGTGTCCCATCATGCCTAGTCCACTAAGTTTTTCGCCCAGGGCTTTTACGTGCTGGGAGCAGACCAAACCGAACAGGAGGAATGATTCCCCATGATATCCATCCCTTCGTTTACGTGCCGATCAATGCTATTCTATACTGCTTCCCGTTTTTGTCACCCAGGACGGAGCCTCCGTCCAATCAGTGGATTCGATGTGCTGTTATCCGGCTATGGAGGGAGTTTGTTAAGTCGAGGCAACCAATGTCAAATTGAAATACGCTAATCAGACACTCTACATGCACAACGGTGTGTCCTCACACTTTCCAGAAGCTCAGAGCTGATTTCATAGAGTATACGTAGATGCAGCTCTCTGGCTAGTACGCAGTCAGTGACGCTTACATTTTTCCCTCTTTTCACATTGTTCGGGACAGAGACAAAACAGGACCCTGAAAAGGTTTAGCTCACAGCACGTATTCCGCCACGTGCATTGTGGGAACGGGCTAATTAAATGGAACAACCTCCTGGCGATCGAGATTCGGGCTGTGACAGCTTCGATGTGTTGGAGTCCGTACAAAAGCCTTTACTCGCTTCAATTTTTGCTTCCCGTCCTTTTGGTCCCATTTCCCCAGAGCGCGTACAACACAGTGACTCCCAAGAATCCGCAATGGCTCGACTCTTCTGCATTCCTGGAATCGCCATCCTCTTCGCTGCCTTTGTTCTCAACCTCATCGTCTCCATTTCCCTTCCATATCTACCTGCTCTTGACATCACACGCACACACTTTGACGAACTCGCACTTGAGGATGGGCAGAACGTTATGCAAGAACTACGGGTGAGTTGCCTTCTAGGTCCTTGCCGTCGTTGTTATTGCTCACAAAGTTTCTCTCAGTTCGGTGTCTGGTATGCATTATAACATATCCGCCGCGAGAGTCCCCGTTATTGAGGTATTCTTCAGGGCACCATGCTTCTACAATCGCGACGACGATCGTACTTGCACCAGAACTGGTGCGAACCCTCACTTACCATCCCGTCCACCGCACACTTACTGAACCCCGCCGCCCAACAGGTTACGCCTACAGCATCAGGGTGACAGATCCTGAACGTACCAAAGAGGTGACTATTAAAGCCCCTTGGACCCGTGGACTTGCAGTCCACCCGGTTGGTACGTCCATGCTTCCCCCATTCATACCACATCAACCCCACCAGAAGGACACCCGGATTTAACCCTATACGTCATCTGCCAATACTGATTTCTGACGTCACAGCCACCGCCGTTTCTCTTCTTGCAACAGCCCTCGCTTTGTCCGAGCATATCACCGTCGCACTCGTGGCAACATTGACAGCATGGGTCGCGTCTTTCCTCACCTTCATCGCGTTCATCATCGACATCGCGCTTTACGGTTGGACTAGGCATCAGTTTAAGAATCTCGACGTTGCTGCGAGGACCAAGACCAGTCCCGGTAAGTCTAAGTCTCAGGATCGTTTAATCTCCACAACTACTCCTGCTTCTCTTCGCTTCATGATTATGACCTCTTTGTTTCCTTCGCGTTCTTCATACCCTTATAGTCTCAAACCTTATCACTCAAATCATATTTCATTACTCATCCTACGTCACTCATTGATACAAAAATGACTGACGCACGGGCCTCGCTTCCTTCACTAAACAGGTTTCTGGCTCACCTTCATCGCCTTCATCCTTCTCTTCATCGGTGGTGTCTCGACCTGCCTTGGTCGTATCAAGGACCGCCGTGCCCAGCGTTTAGCGGTTGGTGCGGCAGCAGTTGAGGCCGCCCACACTAAAGCTGCTGCTGATGAGAAGCACGATTCTGAGACCCCTCCCGCCAAGTCTGGTTGGACCCGCAAGGTCAAGTTCGGCAAGAAGTCGCAGGCTTGATGTGGTAGTGTTGGGTTTGCGCATGATTAATGACGTATTGTTGTAGGATGGACGTGTCCTGCGCGCGTGAGGCCAAAACTTTAGTTGGCTACAAAGTCTGGAATGCCCGCGTTTGCTACCCTTTCCCCTGAGTCTTTTAATGACGTTCGTAATATCGCAAGAACTCTACATTGTACCCTTCGGTCTCTTATCATACTCTTTCTTGCTTTCTTCATGCTTAAGGATCCCGATAATCAGTCACTGCACAAAGTCGATTGCTCGCTGTACAAAACGTTTTGCCTTGATCGGATCAAGTGTCCGTACTCTGTCCAGCGGCGCTCCACTCATCCTGAGTCATACATCCGGTTCTAGTGCTGATAACAAGCCGAGTTAAGGAGAAAATCATATGTAAAGTGTTAATATGGAGTTCCCGCGATGTCGCGCTTGGAGCGAAACGGCATTGTCCTAGGTCAACAGCAAATAAAAGTGGACGAGAATCTGGGAACCTCCCGCAGTGATTCTGGAAGTGACTGAGTTTTAACACGATAAACATGTCTGAGAACATGAAGACGTGGATGAATCCAGACAAATGGTGAGTAGTGATATCCACCTCCGTACCATTTTTTTCCAACGCTTAGGATGATGGAGTCAAAGACTCGCACCTCTTGCGAGGAAAAAAAATACTTGCGAGGAAAAAAAATACTTGCGAGGAAAAAAAATTACCAAGTGCATTCAAACAGATGAACCTGAAGTATGAAACCAGATCCTGCCAACGATTTTATATGATCCAAATGAGATCATTCTTCAGATAATGCAATGTGTTATCTGTATATGAGCAAGCTATACATAATATACATAATTTGTCTATCAGGTCGTAGCCTTTCAATGATAGAGGGAAAAATATATCTTATCTTTTAAGACTACAAAAGTCTTTTCTCACGGGGTAAAGACGCTTCCCGATTGGCTGAAGCATTCACTGAACCATTCAGATCAACCCTTTTGTGCACTGCTGGTTGCCTCCCTCCTTCCCACCATCGCTTTGCAAATGACTCACCTCTACTGTCCGAATGTTGGCTTTACTATGTGACTTCAGCTGGCCACCCACTTCGGTCTTAACAAGGGGCCAGGAGGATTCAGATTTGCATAACTGAACTGCCGTCCTGTCACAAACCAATGGCCATCCCCCCTTGTATATACATATATTATTTGCCGTTGCAATCAAAGTCGGCACTAGTCATGGTGGCAGCTCAGCGACTCGACTGGTCTCTTTCAACAAACGGATCCAGGATAGAATCATGGACATCGCGGGTCTCTCAGACGGTGCATAGCTCCAAGTACGCAGAAGCATGGTCCAGAGACCGTCATCGAGCGCCAGGTTATTTCCAGGACGTTGAGGAATCCCCCCTTGTCTCATCGCAAGCACAACATTTGCCTCATGCGGAAGATTCTCGAACGGATGATTACCGGTGTACATCTATAGTTTCCAGGTGATTCACAAGGTGCGGAAGAGCGCTGGTTTGAGGACCAACCTCTAAAATGGTCATTCCGAAGCTCCAGATGTCGCAGGCCGTAGTATGGGATTGACCTCTGAGGACCCTCTCTGGAGCTCTCCAACGTACCCCGTATACAGGTTGTCCTGTGTTGTACATCATCTCGCCGATCCCAATGTCTGAGAGGTAAACGTTGTTGCTTTGGTCGACCAAGACATTGGACTTTGACAGCTTGTGAGCTCGGAATAGAAGTAAATAGATAACTCTAACCCTTACAGCTTTCAGGCTCCCATGAAGAACGGGGGGATCCCGTTGGTGCATGTACTCGAGTGCAGAGGCAATATAGTATGCCTTATGCGTTGGCCATCATTTCGAGCAGTTGTTTTGGAGCTAGAGACCACATACTATAATACATTTATCTGCTCGTGGTCGTATGCGGAGATACTCCATCAAGTTCCAGTCGATGTGTACAGTGACAAGGACGGGATCTGAGTTATGCAGGCCTAGAAAGGGCTGAATGTTTGGGTGGATTGACACCTCTTTCCACCTCTGCAATACAGCTTCAAGCTGTAGACCGTTGTAATAAGAACAAAGGAGTCGAAGTTACACCAGCTCACCTGCATCCTTCCGTCATTCTCGGAATTATTGTAAGATCGAAACCGCTTTATAGATACATATTGTTGGTTGAGTCGTGCGCGAAAGACATCAGAGTGAGGTGATGCGCCAAACCACTGGAGCTGTTGCCTGGCGAGCTGTTCTGTTGCATAAGAGGTAAGGTGGTAGGAGGTGGTCAGGCGCGGATAAGCACACGAAGGTTTGCACATGGTTCCGCACTCTCTGAAAGGAGAGGGGGACTCGAGGGACAACCTATAAATACGTACTGGCCTTTTTGTTTGAGCTGCCATAGATCTCTCCCACCCTCATGATTAGTGTTTGATATCTGATAGGGGGTGAGAGCACAAGGGGAGCATGATGCCTGTCACCGCAAGAATTCACGTACAAGAACTGTCGGATGTATGGAACGTGGATAAGACGGGCGAGGATTCAGAGAATGGAGGGTAAGAAGTCAGAACCCGTCTAGAGGTGCCATTGATTTTTCTAATCGTGTCTAAATCTGTCTTCAAGCCAGGGGGTCTACACGCAAATGAAACTTGTACTAGTTTTGCTGGCCCCAAGCAATCAAAGGAATCTACCAGCAGAATCTACCAAATAGGCTCGGACCGGCAGTACAAGAAATCGTTCTCCTCTATCGAATGCTGGTCCACAGCCCTTCAACTCACCCATAAAACTCAACACCCGAACATCCCATCAATGTTCGCTAAGCTCGTCACTGTCTCCGCATCACCTTCCTCGGCGTCATCACTACATGCGAAGCACCGGTATCATCGGCGCTTTCCAATGCTGCAAGTCCATCTATAACAAGGTGTCTGAAGCCAATCCTGTCTACTGCGGCGAGGCCACCGAAGGTGAGTCGAGTTCGGCATGATTCCTTACTCTTTGAGATACTGATTTAGGGCGTTGTAGACATCTTATCAGTGTTGGGTACGTTCCCATCAGCGCCCAGGCTTAACCACCTCTCCAACCTTTTTGCCGACATAGGCTCAGCCTTTACATTGTCTGCTTCGCCTCTGTTTAATGTGGAGCCACTGGTACACCGCCAATGTAACATGTTAGGTCACGGATCTGCCACGCTCGATATGCCGGCTTCAAGTCACGCGGATATGTCAGGGATATGAGCCCGCTAGCAATCCAATATCACTGTAAGACGTAACTTTACGAGACCCGAATAAACATTGTCCAGATACTGCTCGGATATATACCAGACATTAAGGCAAGATATAAAGTAGATATCCCAAGTTTCTATTTAGTTGGACTTAGGTCATTGATCCATCAGCGCCCCCCGTCCTGCATCTGCGCGGCTTCGAGGCCTTTCCTCAGCTCCCTATTCTGGGAAGCCTTGGCCTTTGCAGCAGCTCGTTTGGCTTGCCCAGTGACACGCAGACTGGCAGCCAACTGCGTACGAACCTCCTCGGGTTTCTCATGGAATGGAACTGGCTGTGTTAATGAGCGTGGAAGTGCACGTCGGAGCAAGTGGGCGTTATGAAGTGCATGCATGTTGATGATGTAACGGTCGGTCAGCGAGTGTACCACCACAGTCTTGGAGTCATCCGTGTCAATTTTTTCTTGCATGAAAAACTCCCCAGTATCTGAGGATAAGGTACATTTTGCTGTGCGGCAGTCATGCTGAGCGTTGAAGAGAAATAAAATGTCCTGGATTGGAGGTAAGCAAGTAATAGGATATTTATGTTAGAACCCAACACACCGTTGGCTTCGCAAGGACACACCCAACTCCAGATGGGGTTAGAATGGGCATATTAAAGTGAGGATCGCGATTACTGTCGACGTCATATACCTTCAAGATGATCCAGGAGGTAGCAGGTGCCGAAACCTGTTGTAAAATATGGACTATCTTTCCAATAGATTCTGTTCCCTGTTGATGTGATCATTGTAAGCATGAGCGTCTGTCCCCGGAAGAAAGACATACATCAAGAAGACGGAAGAAAACCCACGAGCCTTCCCGACATACATCCTTTGATTGTGATATTGTCGTCAGGCAAAGCAGCCAATCTGCGTCTTTAATGGCATAGGAATGTTCAGAGTGAGCGAGGCCAGTCTCAGCTTCACATATCTCCTCTCCAGAACGTGTCCGAGACGCAGATTTCCTGATTGAAGGGGGGCTAACATCACCTTGGAGTCATGATAATGTAAGGATATGAAAACACAAAGAAGAAATCACGTACCGCATTTGGGATCAGGGTTCATATTCCATCCCAAGCGACGCCGAGTCTCCTCACCTTCACGAAACAGATTCCGAATCCCAGGTCCGGCCTGAATCCAGTTTCCATCTGTTGCTTTCCACCAACCCCCACTGATCATATGTTTGAAGCGCTCAGCACCGGCGAGGGTATTTGCAATGTCAAGACTTGGGGCATGGTGATTCGAGTAGACGCTGCACAACCGAAAAACGTGGTTGTGAGACTCGAAGATTTCAGTTGCATAAAGGATTGCAGGTCCAAATCGACGGATATCTTGGACCAGATAAGGGAGTAGACGAAGCTTGATCTTTGTAATTATTCGTTGTGGATCGTACTGGCCCCAGGCGTCCAGTAAGTTATCGATAAGGATTTGAAGATCATTCTGGAAAGTTCCAGTGAGCGTAAACCTTTGGAAGATGGCAGGTAACGGACCAGATACTCCTCCATGTCAGCAATCTCCGGATACCACAAAAGTGCACCGAGTTCTCCAGTTGCTCGCCATAGGGCCAAGATCTTGGGGGAAACGAGATCGTGGGTCTGAAAAATCGCAAGCTGTTGCAGAACGCGGAAGTGCTTTCCAATCAGGTTATTTTTGTATCGAATCAGGTATTGTGCGCGTGGCACCATGATTGATAAGCCATCGAGCGACGCTGATTGCAATCTGTTTGCGAAGATTTCTTCGTTCTCCTTTGCCAGCCAATTGCTCCAAGTCTCATACCACGCATACTTGTCATTTCCAAGGAGGTATGTGTGAAGAATCTCTACCGCCGTGTCTTTATGCACATTAAGTCCTGTTTTCAAATTTTCAGATTTAGCCAGTTTGTTGCCTCCGGATCTCGCCTTACCTGGCATTTCGAGCAAGATGTTAAAATGGTCTCCAGCCCGCAATTCATTCCGCAAGGCTGTGTTTGTTCAACATGCTTATCAGCTTCGAATCATTTCAGCCACGCTTTTTTTCACTTACGATCACTGTCATCGAGCGGCTTTGGCTGTTGAAGCACCCACTCCCACAATTCCTGCTCGATCGCTCTCTCAATCTCTTTTTTCCTATCCGCACCCTGTACTCCAGCCAACTGAATCCTCTCCTCCTTTAGTTTCTTCGATTTTGCTAGAAGGTGAGCAATCCAGTACTGGGCTATCTTGTCTTTAACCCCCGTTTGTGATGTTTTATCCTGTATTGCCTTCTGATTTCCTGTACAGGCTTTCCGAATTTGCCATTTGACTGTCTCAATTGTGTCAGCGACAGTGCGTATATCCTCTGGATTTGTTTTCTCATCCTCGTTCACCGCCTGTTATATGGTAAGTCTCATTCTTGGCAAATACCTCTGTTAACTTACTTTGTGCATTTTTAGATAAACTTCCGCTTCTTCCTTTTCTTTCTCAGTTCCACCGACTCGGTCTCAACGTGAATTGCAGTTTCCCTTGACTCCAAGATGTGACACTGTCTCTGACTGCTGTGGATTGTCCCCTGGGAGTATATGCAGGATTATTTGGTACATAATTTCAGTGCCAATCTCACAGTCATACGCGCTGTGCCACTTATTGGATTTGCTGTACAGGCTTGTCAGATTGACTGCTGTCGAGGTTCATATTGGATTCGGATCACTCACAAGTCTTCCGCCAGTGCCACAAACTGTTCTGATGAAGAGGCGTACTGTGAGGTCGAGCAAAATCGCACGAAGTATTCCTGAGCAGACACGCGATGAGGTATGTTCAAATTGATTATGCAGGTATTCGTATGGGCATTGTACTGCTTGCTCTGGTTCCCAGAGACGTTGTCGCTCCACGGCATTACGCGAATCCGAAACATTGGCTTCCCATTCGAGATCTTTCGCAGTGGGTTTGGTTGTGGGTAATTTGCTGACTGTATGCATGAGACGTTCCTAACTGGTGTATTTTTTAGGATGTCCAATATGTTATAGCACAGGTCCGCCACTGGGATTCGGTGGACCTCATCAGTGGTTACACTGAATATATCTCCCTGTAGTAACATTAGATGCAAACGAAAAAGATGGTACGCTCGTCTCACCCCTTCCGTTGACTCAGACACAATCACATGCCTTACATCAACAGACATGACGCCTTTCACCAAAACCCACTGCAAGATCAGAACAAACTGTCCACCATGTGTTTGCGCCAACTCGTGAACGTAATAATGGCGATGTGCTATCGCCGGATTTTCCCAATCTGCCCACATCGGTGCGTCATCATTGATGGTTGACTCTTCGACCCACTTCTGTGACTGACGAAATTCACACACCGGACCCTCGACCTCAGGATACAGCTGCATCAATGGCCGCACTGATGGGTTGCTCCAGTCCTGAAGTAACTTGTAAGTATGTTCGCTTATAATCTCTGACTTGAATCACTTACGAGTGACAGCAGTTTCGCAGGGTGATTCATATAGAAGTTATTTCCAAGGGATGATTTATGCCGCTCCGGTGTAAATCCAATGTGTTCTATCAAGTCTTTCTGTGCCTTCCGAAGGGCCGAGAATGATGGTACGTTTGGGGTACCACATTCCCGCATAATCCAAATGATAACTTTTAAATGATCATTAGATAGCCTTAGCCGGGGGAGATTATCCAAGTAATCCAAGAAAAACATCTATCGAAGGTGAGCATATATTGATCTAACATTTTGGATTTGACTGACCGTCTTAGACTCATATGGAAACCAATCATTGGACCTCCCTTCATCTGGCTCAACCCGCACATGCTGAAACAAGATATTCTCTGCATCCAGGTCATCCGGACCCTCCCTATCCTCGTCGACGTGTATATCTTCAGTGGAAAGGTCCATATTTCTGAACACGGTATCATCCTCCATGATCTGCTCCCACTCTCATTGCAATTCGTCATCTTCGCGCTCAGTATCCAAGTCATGATAATCTCCCGCGCTGAAGAGGATTTGTTCTCCAGTCCAGGTACTGTATTCGCCAGCGCCGTTGAGTATATATGCACTGAAGTCATCTGGTGGGTTATTTATGGTGCGGCTTGCTTTCGATGGCGCTAATTCTGGAAAGCAGAATGTCGGTAATTCTGCAGGATGCGGCTGTTGGACACTGAGGTCCACAGTTACTGAAGGTGTTTTTGCCTGATATTGCGCTTGATTTTCAACTGCGCGCAAGTGTTTCTTAGATGCCAGGTGACTTTGTTTGCCTGTCCGCGCAAATGACTTCTCCATTGGTGCATCGTGGTCAAGCCAATTTGTGCAAATGTCACATATTAACTTTCCGCGTGTTTTTGGGTCATCTCTTAGAAAATCTATATGTTTATCGTGAGTCATATTGCCGTCATTATTGTCTGTAATATGCTGACCTTCTTTCCGAATGGGAGGCATAATTGGATCATGCGATGTTCCGTGTGAGTGACACGTGAGGCCAAGTTCAACTTGTGGCTAAATTCATTCCTGTTCCGTCTCTTACCTCCATACGCTAACTTCAACGCTCCTTATTGTAATGTCTGAATTATCCGAACTCCTTCTCTCCCCTTCTCGCTCAACACCACCACGTGAACCATCCGCTGATGCTCTATTCACCAACGACAACTGTGACATACCAGACAATGACCAAGACTGCGACAAGCCCTCTGATGACCAAGTTGCACTGAGGTGCAGTACCTCAGTAAGCACGTCAAATGGGCTCTCGTCTCCTTCACCTTCCTTCTATACACCAATCCCAAGTCAATACCGGCCCAGTTTAAAGAGAAAGCTATCCGAAGACTTAGCAACATTTGCTGAAGAACAGGCCTACCTTTATGGGTTATCTGAAGGTGACGCGAGGGAGGTTGCCTCTCAGTTCACTCAGGTATTTTTTTGTTCTTTACTGGTTTAACCGCTGACTTCCGGCTTTCAGTATAACATAGACCAAAAGCTGATTGTTCTCATGTGCGCACACAAGAAGCAAGTCATCGAGTGCAAACGGGCTATTGAAGCAGCCAGTGGACCTTGGGCTCCATCCTCTACTCTCGTGGTAACGTCATCTCATTCTCTGTTTGAATCATCAAATCGCTAAGACTGAATCAAGGAGAAAATTGTTAAATATTCATACGTGGTTCTGGTTGATCCGGCCCTCCCATGTTACATCCAGGATGATGTTCCGATCAAGCTTGTCTTGGTACGTTAACTCAGAATGGTTCTCTTAAGATGGGATGTTAATTACGGTCATAGAACATCCTCAAGAAATTCCCTGGATGGGGCTATACAGCCGCTGTTGCAAACGATCAAACAAAGAAGATGGTTGTAGAAGGATTAATTCGAGGCAAGCTCACGGATCTCCGTGCAGAATTCAAGCAGTGTGTAAGTGGCTGTTTGTGTTATTCTCAACCATATCGGGCTAATGAGTAATGACCAATAGATTGCCAAATTTACGACTGGGACGGATGAACCTGTGCGCGACATCAACTCGCTTTGCAGGAAGATCATCAATTCAAAATCCAAGATTGCGCCCACTGTGAAGCTGTCGCTCCAGATGGCCGCTCGCTTTGCCTTTTTGGTGGGTCACGTTCTCTGTTATCATGTGCTTCCAGAATTGACGCATCCAATAGCGCCATGCTTATGTTACTGGAATGTCATCAGGAAATGCCGGTCGCTTCTTTTGGCAGGCAGTGGACAAAGGTCTCAAATTCATCAGGACAAGCAAGGATGAAAATGCCCACAGGATTTCTAAGTAAGCTTATGTGTGTTCTTTACTGTGCCGCTAACTGAATCAATCTCAGAGTATTCGAAAGGGTGCTGGAGACTGATCGCACCAAATACCCACCTCCCTCGAACGAAAAGGAGGTCTTACCCGACCTTCCTTTTATAGCTGAAGAGCATTGTGAGGACTTCGAGATCTCCGCTGGCCGTCCTGGGTTGTAATCCCATGACTGAACTTTAGAATTATTTCTTATTTTATCATCTCACTGTGCCATGATTCGCAGAAACTGCGTATACTTTACTATACCCACTGATAATATATGGTTATTGCTTGGAACTGGTGTGATATTCTGTTGAAAATACGAGGAAGGAAACCAATGATAAAGAAATCTATTTTAAGCTTGAGGTATTGAGAAGATATCTCAACACATAACTGTAGGATATGTCCCTCCAGGTATCCGGGTCATTTTGGTATCCGGCAGATGTCAAGAACCTGGATAACATCAGACAGGGTGTCTGACGACATCCAGGGATTTATCGTTTTCCATCCTGGGCATATCCAACCGGTATGTTACGTATCTCCAGGAACTGGTCCTGTGACATCTCACGCCAAATATCCGTGACTCATCTTGTTGAGTGACCGGTGTAGAGGCAATGTACCCTGCAGATGCTGTAAAGCTGTATTTCATAAAACATCACGTTCCTTTCGTTGAACTTCAAGGTCACTACGCGGATATTCCTCCAGCCACTGACGATCAGACGAAACTCGAACAAGCTCATGTATTCCCACATAAACAAGAATTTTGAGCGGTAGCTACATATCCTCACACCCCAAGAGTCACAAGTTCTCTCCTAAATCATCCCAAACAAGGTCCACTTTTCAAAACCGACATCATCAATGGAAAGCAACGCTGTATAAAAACACAGGTTCTCCGCTCAGTCCATCTGTGCTCACAGTCATAGTCCCGTTAGGACCATTGAGATTAGTACCAGGTGAAACACCCAACACAGGCACGCTCGGCAATCCTTCATACGGTGAGTACCGCCTATAGTAAGCCGAGGCTGGCATAGGCGGATAATGCACCTCCAATATCATTCCGGTTTCCCTTCGAATTTCCTCAAGTTTTTCTCTGGTCTCTTCAGTCTCTTCACGACCGATGGAAAACGAAATGCGGCATCTGCGGAGATGGGCGAGTTCTTGACTATCACTGGATGTCAGAACTGAGGACGTAGGTAACTTGGAGGAAGATGGGAGAGGTGAAGGTGAAGACGAAGATGGAGCAGAAACGGAATTGCTTTTCGGAGAATCTGTAGTTGAGAACGAAGAGTTATGAAGATCGACTTTGGGTACGGATGCGAGGGATGATCGTGCACGGAGGAAGGCGAGCATTGTGGCGTCGCTGAATACCGCTCCAGAGCAGTGGAAGTCTTCTAGAAGTGGACAAAAGACATCCGTTGTTGTATCGAGTCCGAGTGACTCCCACTCTGTGGCACGACCTTTACCCTTGTCCTTGTCGTTAGAAGACGAAGTAGGCAACGGCGGTGGTGTTTGGGCTGTAGAAGATCCTACTTCTGTTGTGGCGCTGCCGGATGCATCGGCGCCACTATCTTCGGACCTCGCTTCTTCCACGTTTGCATCCAGACTGGGATTATCACCCATCCTTTCACCATCTGTTCCACCGGCAGCATCGGTGGAATTGTTATCGTTGTTAGAAGTAGTCGAGGTATCAGATACTGGTCCTAGTGGCACCGGATAGGTGAGTGGTCCAAGATCGGGGGAGGTAACATCAGGAGGGTCCGGTGGTAAAGCATACCCATACAAGGAGCCTTCAAGAGGGAACACGTTGGGAACGGGCCGAGTAATATCGCCGTCAGCTCCAGACCTATCCTTCGTGTCATCGGCACTCTGTCCAGGTATAAACCTCTTCAGGTGCCTATCCTCGAAAGCGAACAATGAAATCTCCCATGGCGCCATAATTGGCGACGCGTATGGGCTCGCTGCAACTCCCGAGGAGCCATAGCTCCACAGAGACAACCTCTTTAGTCCGGGCATGAGGGATAAACATTTCATGACATCAGTCTCGGTCATATACAACGCGTCCAATTCAAATTCCTCAATGGGAGCCTCAGCTTTTCGGATGAACATGGCTAGTGCAATATGAATAGCTTTCAGAGTGTTGGATTGAGTGAGGTCGGGCACACTCATATAGGAGTTAGGTGAGGTGCGACGAAACTTGAGATGGCGGAGCTTTGGCGCCGTTATGTGCTCGAAAAACGGAGCGGAGTCGACGTTATTGGTCTCCGTAACGGATAGCCCAAGTAGCTTGCGCAGTGTCACCTTTGGCAAGCCATATTCGCCATTGGCGAGAGGCGTAAAGCCAGCAAGGGACAGTTGAACGCTGAAGTATTCCAGGTTGGGGCAAAGGGAAAGGATAGAAAGTGATTCTGTAATCGAAAGACCTTCAACGGGTTGCCATGTTGGAATTGACCCTGAGAGGTTAAGTTCGGTGAGGCGATTCCAGCGAAGAGGGAGGTGAAGAATGTGTGGTTCGAACTGAATTAACGAAACTGAATGGAGGTTCGGGGCCCTTAAGAGTCCGCTATCCCTTCTGGATCCCGTGCCAGGGGAGCCTGGTACACCATGATACCCCATTGTGCTATCAAAATAGACCTTCTCGAGTATAGGGACATCAGTCTCCCGAACTCGAGGCAGGAAATTGTTCCAGACTTGGTGTGGAACAGACATGTGGATGTGCTTCCACCGCGCTGCAAACGCGAAGATGGCATCAAGGTAGAGTTGAACAGAGGGTCCAGCCACGGAGTCGAAACGAGAGTTGTACACAGATATGGAGAGTGGGAAGGCGCCAGATCGTGCGAGCCAAGACGTTATCGCTTGGATCCGTGTTGTGTGATCGGTCGGCTGTGGTGGAGGAGGGGGAGCGCCAGCACCTAACGGCATTGGCACAGGCGGGTCGCCAGGTATGGCGATGTGGATTGCTGCCCAAAGTTTAGGAGTGGCGAGAGCGATATCTCTCCACTGGCTGCAGATCCTCCCCAGGAGAACGGGTGCCTCTTTGCTGCTCATGACTGGGTTGCGATCTGTTGGCAGACAGTGAAGGAAGATCCTCTGAACAACATCTGGGGGAAGGCGACGCGCCGGCGACAGGAGCGCCTTGTGAGCTTTCAATTGTTCGTTTAAATCTTCTCTCTCCTGGAGCAACTTGTCCAGTTGCGCCTTAACTTCTTCGATTTCTCCCGTGATGTCTTGGAGTTTTTGGTCAGGTTCGACGAGAAGCTCTTTGATGGCGGCCACTTCATCGTCATTGGGAACGTAGTTACTGTTAAGCTTGTCGCTGAACAGGGACTCCATAGGTGTGAGCTGTGCCATGGGTCCAAGGTAAGATGGTTGTCTTTGATAAAGGAGCTAAGGATGGGCGCCAAATGTGACGCAGGCTAATATACTGAATCATAAATGTGTCAAAGCTGTAATGATGGAATGCGCCAGCCCGACAAGGCTACACAGAGCCCTGAGTCATAATTACCACAGCCTCAAGTACACGCGCGTGGCTTAGAGCTTAATTAAAAACAGTCCGTTCAATGGATACATATGTGCACAACGTCAATCAATCAATTAATCATGGGGTGCCCTGGCACTTCCACTCGCAGCAGACCTTCCGCCTGCTTCTCGAAGCTCTCCCCTCTCGTGCATCTCGGGGTTGTTCATCATCTTGCCCATAACCTGATCATAAATGAACGTCAGAAGTCTTTCTCTCGAATGTAAATACTAACCTTCTGAGTCTTTCCAATCATCTTGTCACCCAAGCCGGCCTGTCCCATGGGCATGTCTTGGTTCTCACGCCCACCGACAGCAACACCGCCTGAGTAAAATTAGACTGGTATCAGCTATGTACCTTGAAGTAGGCTGTTTAAGTGACAAGTACCTTGTCTCGCGGGCTGAACACCCAGAGGCCTATCCCCTAAAGGTTTTTCCTGATACAGCCCTTCACTACCTCTGGCGCTGGCACCGGTATCGTGTGCAGCGGGATCATACCCTCTCGTTTGATCTTCGAAACTGACCTGGGCAGGTCTATCCTGCCTAGACATTGTGGTAGATTCAGGTGCGCTGTTCCCGTATTCGGCCAATCTGTCTTGCGGCCCGCTGTCAGCACGATACTGGTTTGTGTCTGCATTCATGTCATAGTCGGTGGTGGCTTTTGTCCCACCCGCGCCCGGAAGGGGTTCGGAAGAATCATGCAAGTGGTGTTGCGGACGAGTGGCAGAAAAGTCGTTGGGATTGTAGTTGGGAATGTTAGACATTGCGGTTTCGTTTGAATAGATGCAATTTGTGGAAGCAACTCGTCGTATTTAAGTTGTTGGAATTTGGGAGGGGTGCTAACTATGACGTCAGTCGACATTCCCCCAGGCCAAGCATGCTAGTACATGTCATAGTGGTGCCCTCGGTGGTCCTTGACTACATGCATTGCCGTTCATAGGATTGGAACGCCAAGGTATCTATGGAAATAGGGTCGGACTGGGCCGGCTGGGGTTATGACGTCTATCCAGATGCTACAAATACAGGGAGTCTAAAGGGTACCAGTCGTACAAAGTACATAATTGAACAAACAAAGACCTGCAACGTCCACAGTAGGAGAAAAATCACAGCAAGTGTCACACCACAGACCCAGAGGAAACCTTCGTAGCCTCCGAATCAGACGTACTCTTGCCCATCATGTCGCACTCCGTAATCTGAGTCTCTTGAGTAACATCTACAGCGACACCCAATCGTCCCTTTCCCTTTAAGTCACTTCTCTCGAAATAATCTTCAGTTGTGTAGCGCGTTCCACCTAAACTTGATATCGGAGGCCGACGAACTTTGAGAGCTAATGTGACATTCCCGGCAGTTGTGTGTATTTCATCATCTGCACTTTTGATGCTCCGAAGGTCGAGGAGTAAGTGGGAGCCCTGGAAACAGTCGTGGTGTTAGTTCCGTGCCAAGGTGGGGTGTGTGGGGCCGATTGGAGCTTACGAGGAGGCAGCCAGCTGTTGTGCTTGGCGTGACCAAGAGGCTGGAGAGGAACGGTGGTCCCCATTGGAAGACGCAATAGCTCGAGAAAAGGAGTGCTGTCACGAAATTCAGTTTTGACGAAAGAACAAAAGTGAAGAGAAAGGCGCACCGAAAATTCTATAACCCTTTTATGAGTCACGGAATCAGAAAATCAGGTTAAAGGGCTTACATAGCATAGTACATTGAAGAGTCTCTCGCCTTCGCCACGCGCATTTAGGGTTGACGGGATCGCACTCTATCATGTGAAAACTCACCAGGACGCTGAAAATACCATTCACTGAATGACCCTCTCTCCACCAAAAGTATGCTCGCGAAACAACAAGGACAAAGAAAACGCCTGTAGACAGCATGAACAACGATTTTCGAGAGTTAACTAGGGATCATGGCGTACTCTCAGCAATCAACGGAGCGAGCCTTTCCAGGTGGTTGACTTAATTCACTCTCTCCAACAAGATAACCGGAAGAACTCACCAAAACCCGGCTATCGGCTCTGGTACTGTCTTGGCGTAACATCCAGGCAGACTCTGCAGGGTTTGATCAACTATATGTGTGCGTTTAATCGATCAATGCGACCCCAGAGGAAGACCAAGTTCACGCACTGATGACACTCTCCTTCACGTAATCATCGATCGTCAATCCTATTAGAGTTATCACACCGCCTGGACAGAGTCAATGATTCTGGGTGTCAACGAGCTAGGCAGTCAATATACGATGCTTACCGATATAAAAGAAAAACGTGATCCCCATGACCACCTTACTCGATGCGTCAGATTATTCCCGAGATCTGACCTTCGGTTACTTACAGGACTTCTTCGGTCTATATCATATATCTCTTTAGCGAAAAAAGGGGTAGATCACCCGTAAAAATGCTCACAAAGTGCCCATATCCGTAGGATCAAAATACCTTGCACGACTGCTGTGCTGACTGTGATAGTGCTAGGTGATGATGTCAGCGTAGGGTGGGGATGGAAGCCAGATAAAGGCGTACACAACCAGCCATCGAAGGAAAAATACACAGCTAGAGGTCGAGGGTGAGTTGAACTTTTCGTTTCACACAACGGGGGAACTAACAACTATAGCCGAAGGTTATTACAGTATAGTAGTAAAATGTAGGACTACTTACTGGGGCTGGCTGGAAAGTTCGCGAAGCAGCTAGGTTTTACAAACCGTCAACTTCGATCGCCTTTGTTACAGTTAATCCTCTCACATATACAGTTGAATCTATTACAGAGTATGTAGATAAGTCAATAGTTTAACTCGGCGCACGTATGAATCATACTTACATTAGCATTCCCTCAACCACATATCTATTCGCGAAGAACAATAGCTTTGCAATAGATGTCTTAAGCCTGGATAACGTGTCAAGTCTTCAGGATTTCTTGTCATGACAGAAAAGAGGAACGAACGGCCATATTCCCATAATCTACTCGGAAAAATCATTTAAGCACGACAACTATCACGAAAGGAAGAGTTTTACGGAAGATGCGTACTTCTTGATCTAGAGTAATCAAATGATGGTACAACAGTGTCGTCATGCATGCTCCTATGTTCAAAGATGTAAAGATCAGATCACATGAGGTAGAGAGCCAAAAGTAGCAACGGCCAGATCAACCCAAGTCGGGGCAGACGGGGGCAGGAGGAGACGATTAGGACGGAGGTTGGAGTCAGTTGTGGGAGTCGATGGGTATTCACCATGAGGTTACGAACTGCTCGTACTGTCCCAAAAATAACACCCAAACTTCGAGTCAAGGACGATGAGCCGAAGGAACAGGGCTAACAGTCGTCATGACATGAAGAGAGGGTCAAAGGGAGGAAGGAATGGGCGGACTAGGCGGGACGATGGGGGGGGGGAGGGGGCGCATCGAGATCGTAGGCAAAGGCGAGGGCTTACCTGCAACTAGATTCACAGCGTTTGACTGTTGGACCAGCAGCTCCAAATCCGGTGTTTCACTCATCCTCGACCTGATAAGGTCCCGAAGCCCAGGATGGAGGCCCAAGGAAGGTTCTCTTCAGGGAAGAAAGACTGGCTGGGGGCAATGTCGTGACAGGAACGTGGTATAGCTTGCGCGCTGGAGATATGAAGATACGAGCGGGCAAGTGACGTGGGGTACAAGATCCGATAAGGATAAGAACGGTCAAGGCTAAGAGGAGGGAGGATGAAGTCTGCCTACCACACCCAATGTCGACAGCTAGTCGAAGGAAAGGGGAACAAGGGGGACATACCACGCGATATGAGGATGATATAGGAATCCCCGGTTGTCCGAAGGGTTCACGACATGCAGCTGATCGCAGATTAAAGAAAACTTCTGAGATATTATTGCAGCCTCGTAGTTTATACGCTTAGCACCGGACATAGTCTGATTGACACCTAAGAGGACCGCACACATGGTCATACGCCGGTCGTGTGATTGTGCTGTCATGGACCGCCGCCAAGCTAGATTAAAATCTTCCACATCAATCCCAGTGAAGAGATGACAGTGAAGAGGAACATCACGCTGGGATCAACCATTCACACCTTGCTTTATTTTAGCCTGTGGAGATGGTCGGCGAATGCTAAATACTGGGTGAAGTATGGACATGGTTCGTATATGGTTCGTTGGGGTCATGAAGACGGGCTCTGGTATTGGGTAATCACCGAAGCCGAGCGTCTATGGATGGCACTGCTTTTTGGGTAATGACATGTCTTCTAGTTGATATCTTTATCAGAAATGGACTTAGTAATCCTTCGTGGGCACTTACTCCCTGGATATCCTTGCTGTACCTTGCAGACTTGTCGAATTACTGTTGAAGTACCCGAATCCTAATCTCTGTGGTTCGCTTACTCCGTCAACTGAGTTGCTTGCTAAACTGATACAACCACAATACTTCGGGGGGGTTGATGATAGTGTTAGGGAGTTGTGCGGCAAAGACCTCACTACTTTGGGAAAGAATCTCAGCACTGTTTGGTTGCATGGGAAAGGTGCGCAGAAAAGGGAAGGCATGGGATAAATGAATGATTCAAACGTGTGGTGCTTGAAGGAAGTGAGACTCCAAGAAGAGAACATCGAGGCACTTCAGTTACTGCCCATCAGTCTATTCGGGAACCTCGTAGTCGGTGTTCCGATGCGCAACTCTACTTGATAACCGTCAACGATCATCCAAACAGATGTTCGTCATGCCAAAGCGGTGGAACAAGTGTTCGTGCAACTACAGGAAACAAGATTGTATTGTTTTCCACTCCACTCGGACACCACATAAGCCAGGCATGGCGCCGGACTACTACAGCACACCCGCGACCGCGATCACGGCCAATTGACGGTCAACTCCGTGTAACATGGAATGAGGATCACATGCGGGGCTACAGATAACTGTGAGCGCGCATGTCACCGGATGTCACCAGTGCTGGTGCCGGCCCCCGTCATTCGCCAGCTTGCAAAGGTTCCCCCAGATCCCTCCGAAGCAGAATTCTACTGGCCCTACAACAAACTTCTCTGCACTATTTTTCCTGTGGACACCACATTTACAGCTGTTTTTTGCTCGGGATTAGACTTGAGGATAAACCTGTTCTCATCATGGAGCTGGAGTCGCCCGGGACCTGGAAGCCGCTGATACTCGGGTCCAGGAGAGCACGAGGGACGTGATCGGTTCGTCAGGAACTTACAGCAACTTGCCTCTTGATGGCTAATGTCCATTTGACGTTCATAGATGGTTGCCCTATCCCCGCGCAGTGCGATGGGAACCAGACTATGCTTGTACGCCAAGCGTCCTGGTCAACCTGCTTATCCGCGGGCCATTACAGCCGAGCTTATTTACGAGACTGATACTGCACGCCAGGAGCCCCGGGACTGTGGTATTCTGGAAGAAGAGGGAGAGTAGAAATTCCGAGCAATGGTCGAAGGAATCAAGCCGGCCTGTGATGCTCCTCGAGTTTATGACCAGCATGAATGTTTATCTGCATATTCTTGAGTCACCCCAAGGGTTCGGATTCTAAGCATCAGCGAAATTGTCTACTTTCCGTTGTTACATTGGGAAAATGCACCTCGCACGGCACGCATAGGTACAAGATCAGGTAGCAGCATGTATGGGCGCGTGGGTATCACGTCTTTCCACAGAACACTTCCGTTCCAGGGCCCAGATGCATTGAAGGAGGGGCAACCCTCCCAAGCATGATACAACGAGGAATGGCACGCAAATCATTCGATTAGTATGAACGAGTGGGTGAAAAGCACACCATCCGCCCAGATGAATCTGATCTTTCCAACCCTGCCATCAACTGTAAGCCCCGAGGTATTTAAAGACGGGGTAGGGTCGTGTGTGCTCATATTCCCCACGACCCTGTGTATGCCATCCTGCCGCCGTTGTTGGGTGGCCAAGGAAGTTTCACCTGTGCAGAAGTACAATTCTTACAAGTACCCCAACGCCTTGTTGCTGAGAGTCCGCGGCCCCCCCGGAAAAGAACTAGGAAGCGGACACGCAGCTGACCGGGCCGGTACCGGGAGTGGCATCACGCCCCCAGAAAACTTGAGAACTGTTCGTCGGCTTGCGAGTACATTGGAAGTTTAAACGGAAGAGACATGCATCGTTGGCAGTTTCATATGAACGTAGAGGCTCACACATGTGGGTTTCACTCGACGGAGACTGATAACTAACCCTTGAATTTGTCGGCCCCGGCCTGGGAGACCTCAGGGAGCTTCTACCTAAGAACCTTGCAAACACCATCGCTCGAGAGTCTGCAAATTCGCAAGACGGGGAGGAATACAGAAATTAATAACGCATCCGACTGTGTTAACGCCAACCCAGCCCCTACGACTTGCCACCTCTCAAACCCACAAGCCAACTTGCACCCAAATACTTTGATGTGATCCTGAAGCGCCCCGCGCCACATACATCACGATGAATCAGCTCCCCCCTTTTTATCAGATGATATTAACTTTTTGATGGCCTGCCGAATGGAGGGAAGAGATTTTCCAGGTGTTGACCAATGGGGCACTTGACAAATCACCCACCCTCCTTATTCCAATATCTGCCAACGCAACAAGTCTGTCTCCAGGACTAATGTCGTGAACCGGTGGATCCCTCCTCTGCGCGGGATCGGAGGGTCTTCGAACTAGAGAGGATAAGGAAAGGTGCAGTGCTAAAGTCTGCTGGGAATGTTGTTACCTGGTGCCAGAGCTATGAAGACGGGTTCGTGTGAATAAGCCTGCGCGGAGACTGCTTCTGCATATGTGGGGGGTTGAGATGTTGGCCGTGGCATGCTTGTAGGGAGGGGAAGTTAAGAGAACGATGTGAATCCCGCAGCAACGATGTGGAGTAAGTTTATAGTCGTTCTTCGGCACTCGCTGCTTGTGCCAGAGTGCCCATCAGGTATGCACATGACTCCTTTGTGTCGAGAAAGAGCTTCGGGCTAATATTAGTTTTTTTTGGATCTGGTTCTCGCTTGCGCGTCGATGGCTTGATTAGTAGTTCGCAATGATGCCGAGCGCTTAACTCGCCAGAGGATGCAGAAACTCTGTTCTTGACGATCATACGTTGTCGAAGGGTTTGGAAGCTAACGACTAGTGTTCTCCTGGCCCCCCTCGTCCAGTGGATACGGTGATAGTGTAGTTTTTCTCGGTGCACGGCAGAATACGAACATCCGTGAGCGCAAGCACGTTCGCCCCTAAGAATATTAAAAACTGGTATCAAATGTTTCACATAGATGCGCAAAGACTCCTATAAAAAGATGGGTAATGAAAGGTGAGCCTGATGGCTATTCTTAACGAAGGACCCTCCCCAGCCATTATTCGCTTGTCGGTCAGTGTTCTTGTCATTGGGCGGGGCGAAGAAAGGCAAGATAACTCCGAGGCGAGTCCATCACGGTAACTCGGAAATCAATAGATTCAGGTTGCAGTCGGGTGACATCTTGGTAATCGACATATTCTTAGTTAGGGAAGGGCAATATAAATAACCAGTTCTTCGTTCTTCGTGATTGCAAAGAGAGGACTCGACTTTTTTACGGCAACTGAGGAATAAAGCTATTCATCGCGTCGAAATAATCTTCGCTGTGCCAGACCTCTAAACTAAACAGAATTTGCTTGTTGAACCATTCCTAATGACCTCGAGGCATGACACAACTTACATCTGTCCGAAGCAGATTATTCGCATGTATGCCGCCAATTCGCTGCAGCCAGAGAACCGTTTCCGATCGCACGGTAAAAACACATAACATTTGTTGTGCTTTGTGGCAACAGAATCAGAAAATGAAAAAGCAGGACGCCTATATCACAGACACAACAGGCACAAGAGAAAATCCGTCAGGGGTGCGCAAGAGCATAGAAAGGTCGTGGCTAGAGGGATTGAGACTGATGCGTTTCAATGGGGTATAGTGCTGGCGAGAACGAGATACTAGATCCATGGAAGCGAGCCATGCACCTTCAGGAATAGTAATAGTCCCATTCGTTTTTTTTTAAATGTGAGCTTTGAAGTCGGACTGAAGTAAGAATATTACTATCCCCGCGAGGGGATATGGAATCCTCAATAGTCTTCGGTACGTCCTCTTCGGCTTGAACTTAAACCCCAAATTCTGTGTGAGGCATGTGAAAAGACGTCCTTGTACGCAGGTTTGGTGTAGCTCGAGTGGTTTTGCGTTCTGGCCGAGGGCAAAGAACCTCTTATAGAGCTTGACGAGTAGTTTGTGTTCCTTCATGGTTGTGCGATTGAAGAAACCGTAGTAGAGCATGGAGGGAAAGGGAGGGAGGAAGAGGTCGTCGTTTCCAAGGGTGGCTACGAGCTCGATATATTGTTTCAATACCCAAATAGATTTGACCCAGCGGGGAGTTCCTGAAAGAACGTCGATGATTAAGGGGTCGGTGATGCAGATTCCCTTGCTCATGAAAAGAGAGAGGAGAGAAGAAGAGGTGTAAGCGGCACAAAATTCCGCGAAGGTGCATCGATCAAACAATATGGTGTACAACTGGGCCAGTTGCAGCTCGGCTTCTTGGTCGACACAGGCACAAAAGCCGAACATGATCCAGAGCTCAAGGCAAGATCCTGGCTGAACTCCTGTCAAATGTAGAGAGTAAAGGTCGAAGGGAGCCCTCTGCTCCTAGGGAATGGTTTTTGCGTATCGACGAATAGTATCAATGGAAGCCGCAGGGGACCCTCCTATGAAACACCAAACGGCACGAAACATGTTGTCAGCTGTCGACTGGAGCCAGTGTTCCATCTCACGGTACTGTATTCCACTAATCGTATGCTGGTTTCCAGTAAACCACGTATAACATGCTCCCCTATTTCCTTCGGGGAGGTGTTGGAATTCTTTCTTGATATTCTCTACGTACCCTGCAGCCTCCATTTGTTAGCCTCCACCCCTAGTTTGGACGGGCTGAGTAGACTGGCTTATAGTCCAAGGAGTAAATGTGGACTATCCGCTCTTGCGAACTCATAGTCCTCGCGTGTCTGGGGATCATCAGGTATAATGTCTTGTCGCACGGCGGGTGCGAGGGGATCTGCGGTGTTACTAGGTCTCGGGGGATTGCAATCGAAGATATGATAAACTGAGTGAGATTGCTGACATGCGCTGCAATACCAAGTTTTGTTGCATGATGTGCATGGCTATAGGCTGGGGCTCATTTCCCAGCAAGAGTCACATTGGCGAGGAGACATCTTTGTGCTTGCGTGGATTATAGTCGCCTCCCAAGAAGTGTCATTCATACGCCCGGTGGACACGAAGTGAGTCGGAATTGCTGAATGAAGTTGAGCGAGAGATGAGGGTGCTGGAGCATGCTAATGCTCGCGACATGAAATCGAGGTTGGCTGCACGAGGTCCATTCGCACGTAGGTAACCATCCAGTTCCTTGGAGTTCAACAGTGGCAGCGGTTGCATAGTCCTGCATCCAACCACAGATGTTTGTTTTCTGGGACGGAAAGATGATAATCTAACGATAATACCCGACACTTAGATGGTTAAATGATTTGTTTCAGAGCTCCTCGGAGAGGGTGGCATAAACCAATGGGCGAGATAGTGCGGAGAGCCTACGGAATTTTTTGGTTGTATCAGGGGGGTGCCAGATGACTATAGGTCGAATACGAATAGGGGAGTGGGAGAGAATAATTGAAGGAGACACGATGGTCACGTGGCAGCGAGTCAGGGCCCAAGGAGGATATGAAAATTGCGAAAATTTGGAATTCCGTCCCTCTGCCCGTCGACAGTTGGACATTATTGTCGACTAGAACATGTTATCCAGAGCTGCGCGCGGACTCGAGACATCTTTGCTGCTGTCTCGTCAGGCGCTTCCCCGCCCTGCCCGTCTCTACTCAACCCCATCACAAAGAGCCAGTGCGCCCGCACTCGCGACTGCCCAGCTACCTCGACAGGAGTTCCCCGCTTTCCTGTCCAACAAGCAACCACCGGCCTCGCGACCCATAGATGAAGACCGCATTCTCAATGACCTAGAGCGCTTCCTCGTTCGCGATAGAACCTATACCGTCCTCCCTCCTCCACCCCCGATCGACACCACCCCGGGAGAGACGTGGGTTACCGACACATCGACACAGGAGGCCATGAGCATCATGGATGCCTGCCTCCACAACCTGTACGACGTCCAACGCGCCAAGCTCATTTTTGGCCAGCTACGAACAAAGGCAACGAGCACCCTCCTCGAGACCGGCGTGTATAATGCCTTCATCGAGGCGTACTTTGGTATGGCCACTCAGAAGGATACGGAGAATAGTCAGCAGTGGTTAGAAGACATTCACGATCTCTATGAGGTTCTGGAAAACGAACTCGAGAATACCGCTCCAAACAAGATGACTTACGGACTTATGCTACGTACATGGCAACAGTGAGTGCTGCTTCTGATGAATGAAGGACGTGTTTTCAGTGTCCAATAGCTTTAACCGCGACTCGAATAAGCGAAAAACACCCCGCATCAACCTCCCGAATCCTACCGCCCTTCTCGAGAGAATGTCCCAGCGCAAAATTTCACCTACTCTCGTGGTGGCGGAAACCGTTTTCGATACGCATGCGGACGCAACAGAGGCCATCAAAACCCTCTCGCAGGCTGCAGTCAACCTCAACATTCCAGACGTTATCGCTGAGCTAGGTCAGGCCGAGGCTATTGCCACATCGGAAGACGCCCTGAAAGATGTTCCTGAAGTCATGCCCGTTTTGCGACCAGCAGTATGTTTGTTCCCTCTTTCAACAATCGCTCATGTTATTCTAAGCGACATTTCAGAAATTCGATGACGAGGGCAATATCATCTCCGAAGCCGAAATTCCCTTCAACATCGCCCAGCTCCGTCGACACCTTATGGAAGTCAACCATACGCGGCGTGTACTTCCGGAAGACGTGATGGCGCGGCAGAAGCACCTCGAAAAATCAGCTTATGATGTTGCTCTAGAACGTCTTCAGCAACAAGCAGAGACCCTCGATTCGCTTGGTGTACACAACCCAGCACTGAACAACTCGACGCTACAGAAGTGGATGTGGGACTGGCACGTCAAGCTTCGTGAACGTATCGACAAAGAGATCCGGGCCATCGCTAAAGCTGAAGCCGAAACCAAGCCAAAGCCGCGCGGGTCGCCTAAACGACCCGAGTCGCTCTCGCCTTATCTTTCCCTCGTCAAAGCCGAACGTCTCTCTCTTATTGTCATCCTCGAGATCATGCGGTTACAAGGCTCAAGTGGTCTAGCTGATGGGATGAAGACAACCCGCGCGTTGATTTCGGTTGGTAAAGCTGTAGAGATGGAGTACAAAGCGCAGATGTGCAAGAAGCATCAGATTTATGTGCCCAAGGAACAGAGCCCGAGGGGTGGGGATTATTATTCCCAGCTCGGGTATAGGAGTCTACAGGAGAAGAGAGTCGCGGCTGCGAAAAGCTTGACAGATGCGGAGGAGTGGAGTGCGTCGTGGTCCCAGGCTACGAGGTCAAAGATCGGCGGGATTTTGGTTGATTGTTTAATGGAAGTTGCAGAGGTGGAGAGGACGGCGGTTGATAAGAAGACTGGAGAAAAGATGTATGTGTTATGCTTCTCCTCCCTCGCGCTCTGGCTAATAGCTTTGGTTTAGATCTGAGATGCAACCAGCTTTCTATCATGCGTATGAATATCTCAGAGGCAACAAGCTTGGTGTTATTAGGTTAAACCCTGTCGTCACTGAGCGCCTCGCAAAGGATCAACTCAAAGATACCCTTCACCCCCGACATCTTCCTATGCTTGTGAAACCTCAGCCTTGGGTCAGCCATAACGTTGGTGGCTATCTGTACAGCAAAAGTAAGCTCGTTATCCTTCCTTTATGCTAACTTCTACTCACCTCACCCTCACAGCGCCTGTTATGCGGTACAAGGATAGTTTGGAACAGCAGGTATACCTCAAAGAAGCATCCAAGAATGGTCAATTTGAGCTCGTATATGCCGGCCTCGACGTTCTCGGCAGCACGCCCTGGAAGATCAACCGCAAGGTCTTCGACGTCGTCATTCAAGTATGGAACTCGGGTGAGCGGTTGGGCAAACTCCCGCCTGCGGTGTACGATAAACCCGAGCCTGAAATTCCGGAGAACTCTACGACGGATATGAAGGCAAGAAATGTGTACTTGCAGAGGCAGAAAGCGTATAATCAGGCCAAGGCGAACAACCACTCAGAAAGGTGTAGTGTGAACTATCGCCTTGAGATCGCTCGTGCTGTGAGTGGATCCATTTCCTTTCATTGTCTTGGTGAAGTGGCTTAATGGGTTCGTGTGTAGCTCCTTAATGATACCTTCTACTTCCCGCATAACCTTGACTTCCGTGGACGCGCATACCCCATCCCTGCACACTTGAACCATATCGGCGACGACCTCTGCCGTGGTCTCCTTACTTTCGGCGAAGCAAAACCTCTAGGCGAACGTGGTTTACGTTGGCTCAAGATCCATCTGGCCAATCTTTACGGGTACGACAAGGCCAATTTTGACGATCGCGTAAAATGGGTCGACGAGCACTTGCCCAAGATCCGCGAAACCGCCACGAACCCCTTGAACGGCTCGAAGTGGTGGCTTGAAGCGTCTGATCCTTGGCAGTTCCTTGCCGCGTCGTTGGAGCTACACGAGGCGTTGGAGAGTGGTGATCCATACAAGTTTGAATCGTCGTTGCCCGTACACCAGGATGGTACTTGTAATGGTTTGCAGCACTATGCTGCGCTTGGTGGAGATGTGCAGGGTGCGAAGCAGGTGAACTTGGCTGCGAGTGATAAGCCGAGTGATGTGTACAGTCATGTTGGGAGGATGGTGGAGGACGTAATTGCGAGGGATGCCGAGAAGGGGGAGAAGTATGCGATGATGTTACAGGGGAAGATTACGAGGAAGGTTGTTAAGCAGACGGTGAGTTTGTTTTTAGCTTCTGTATTGTCTGAAGTGGGGCTGATGGTGGTGTGTGTTGTAGGTTATGACAACTGTGTATGGTGTCACCTTTGTTGGTGCTCGTGAACAGATCGAGAAGCAGCTTAAGGACCGGAAGGACATCCCTGAAGAGGAATGTTGGCAAGCTGCATCGTACCTTGCACACGTCGTCCTTGGGTGTATCGGAGATTTGTTCAAAGGCGCGAAGTCGATCCAAGTCTGGCTTAACCTCTGCGCGCGCATCATATCGAAATCGATGCCGGAGGAGCGTATTCCGGAACTCATGGCGGAGTACCTGGAGACTCCGGAAGAACGTACGAAGCGCTTGGCTGAGGAAGCGGCCAAGAGGGCTGCGAAACCTGGAAAGAGGTCACGGAAGGTTCCTGGGGCCACGGATAAGAAAAAGCCACAGTTGCCGATGCAGCGGTTAAAGAAAGAGCAAATGACGAGCGTGATTTGGACTACGCCTCTCGGACTGCCAATTGTTCAGCCGTATAGGAAGACAGTGCGGAAGCAGGTTATGACGGCCATCCAGACTGTGTACATTTCGGACCCGAACTCGTTGGCTGAAGGTACGTGCTGATTGGTTCTGTGCAGGGGCGTATTGCTAACGGTGCTGGGCGTAGTGAATGCTGTCAAGCAGGCTTCGGCGTTCCCACCCAACTTTATTCATAGTTTGGATGCAACGCATATGATGTTGACTGCGCTTGAGTGTCGTGTATGCGTGCTTTTTTCCTCTGCGGGATTTGGAAACTGACGTGTTGGTTTAGAAAAAGGGACTGACGTTCGCTTCGGTACATGATTCGTACTGGACGCACGCGGCTGATATCGATGAGATGTCCGGCACGATTCGGGATACCTTCATCGCCCTCCATTCATCCGACGTTTTGGGTGAACTGTACCGCGAGGTACGTGTTTCTCTTATTATGTTTATTACATGCGCAAGTATTGACTCCATTTAACCAGTTCCTGAAACGATACAAGAACTACAAAGTCCCTCTCATCAACCTCAGCGGTACAGGTCTCACAACGAAGCTCTACAATGCCGGCAGTCGTATCTACGCCACACCCGAACAAGCTGCTTCGCTCTCTTCACTCAAAGAACTCGTGGTCGTCACAGAAGGGGGCGCATCCACCGTCGACGAGTCGCGTGCAGTCAAAGACGAGGACGCCGTCAAACAGCTACTGAGCGATTTGAAGTCGGAGAGTGGTGCTGGGTTGATGAGCGAAGAGGATGTGGAGAGTGAGTTGTCCGAAGATGAGGGGGAGGGTGTGCAGGTTGAGTCAGTTCAGGCACGTGTGGCGAGGGAGAAGAAGGAGCAGCAGAAAGATGCGATTGTGAAGTTGATGGGCAAGTTTGTGAACTTGTCGGATCTGTTCCCGCCTCTGCCGAAGAAGGGAGAGTTTGATGTGGGGATCATTAAACAATCGCAGTATTTCTTCTCATAGGCGACCGTCGCTCCCTTTGTTGCTTTCTTTGCTCTCTTTATCGGGACGGTGGGTTTGCGGGTCTTTATCCCTGATTCATCTTGACCCTTTGTCGCGTCAATTTGGTTACTGGTTTTGCTTTGTTGGCTGCACTGCTACGATCCAAAGCACTCACCTTTATTAGTCGGTGTCTATATTTATGCATTCAGATAGATAGTAGTCATTCTAATATCCGCACATCGCACACGTATTATGTATCTTAGAATAATCGTCGAAGACATTGCAACGCTTGAATGCAATTTTTGGGACAGCATTTGATTGAATTACATTGGCGAACTTCAAGCTGGCCGACTCTCTTGATTGTATCACCCACTGTGAACGGTACACGAGCGTTTCTTCATCGTATAACACCTTCAATCTGTAAATAGATTCGACCTCATGAATGTATCCATCAATGGTCTGGGCCGGTATAGGGCTTTAAGAGCTTGCACAGGTTGTGCCTGCTCGTAAACTTCGTACTCACGCGTCTGCAAATTTGATGGCCGGGCCGTTAGCCCAAAAATTTCAGCCACAGCGATATAGGGACACAGAATGACTCGCACTGACTCTCTTTCTGGACGCTGGACACGAACACTGATGGGAGGGTAGATAAGGCAAGGACACACATCAGATGACATACAATTATCGGTACATCTTCAGCTTACCCATTCTTTTCCGGAGAATCATGACTACGAATCCACGCAGTACCGATTACAAAGGATGGTCTCGCGAACAGCTCATTGAACGTCTATTGGCACTCGAAGGTCCTAGATCCGTCAACGCGCCTATACCCTCTCCTTCTCTCCCGCCTCCCGCCACCTCCGAAAACCAAGACCGAGACCGAGACCAAAACACAATACTAACGGCACCGAACACGGGCATAATTCGTCCTGTCTCAGCAAAAGAATTCAACTTCTCGAATTATGCTAAACGTAAAATAGCGCTCAAGTTTTGTTACTCTGGATGGGAGTATTGTGGCCTTGCGTATCAGAATGGAGTGACTCAACTGCCGACGGTGGAGGGTGTGCTATTTGAGGCGTTGGCCAAGGCGAGGTTGATTGATCCTGAAGGAGGGATGGAGGGGTGTGGATGGGAGAAGTGTGGGAGGACGGATAAAGGGGTGAGTGCTGCTGGGCAGGTTATCTCGCTTTGGGTGAGAAGTGCGGTCGGGAGTGTTGAGAAGGTGAAAGTGGTTGAAGAGGTGAAAGAGGAAGAGCAGGAGGACAAGGAAGAGGAGGTTACTGTCGACGAGGACTCTGGGCTTCCTGGACTTGGTGAAGATGATTTCGGGACACTAGATCTCTCCGAATCTTCCTCTCCCTCCCCAGCCTTGGAACATTCCTCAAACGAAACGTCAAAACAAAAACACGAGCTAGACTACATCGCCATCCTCAACCGTTTGCTCCCACCCACAATCCGAGTCCTCGCATGGGCACCCGTTGCACCCTCGTTCTCGGCCCGTTTCTCCTGCAAGTACCGACACTACAAGTACTTTTTCTCCTCACATAGCCTCGATATTTCCGCCATGCGCGAAGCTGCCACACGTCTTGTGGGCGAACATGATTTCAGGAATCTGTGTAAAGTGGACGCGCAGAAGCAAATCACGATGTTCCGCCGAACCATCTGGAGAGCTGACATTGAACCTGTGGACGGTGACTCTGCTGGCGGGGGAGACATTGAGAGAGGAGAGGGGATGTACGTGTTCAACTTGGTCGGGAACGCATTCTTGTATCATCAAGTCCGGCACATCATGGCCATTTTGTTCCTTATTGGAACCGGGCTGGAGAAGCCATCCCTGGTGACCAAATTGATGAACGTCGCGGAGGGTGCAGAGAACTACGGAGATGCGGGTAATGAAGAACCGTTGGAGGTCGTGGATAGGAGGCCAGAGTATCAGATGGCTGATGCGTTGCCGCTTATGCTTTGGGATTGCGGGTACGCAGAGGAAGATGTGAAATGGCGTGCTGGGACCCTTGAATCGGACACGGACACGGTCTCGACCGACGACAACGTCGACTCAAGACGGAGCGGCTCTGGAACTGAAACGGATCTATACCACCAACTGCATTCTATCTGGACTCGTTCGCGGATATATACAGTACTCGACCGACATTTTCTGCAGGCTGCAGAGAAGTACCATCGTCCGCCGTACTCCCCTCTACCTATTCCACCGTCCTCTTCTGCCTCTATTTCGGCTCTCGTTTCGGATTCGTCTGTATCGATTAATTATCCGGTTGGTGGTGGGGCATACAGGAGGGCTTTGAAGTACGTTCCGGTGTTGGAGAGGAATCGACTGGATACGGTTGAGATGATCAATGAACGGTGGAGGGTTGGAAAGGGATCGAGAAGGGCTGAAAGGAAGGGCGCTGGTATTGTCGACGATGGTGATGAGTAGAGGTAAATTTATAAGTTCTATCCTTCTTCCTTAGTTCTTACCGATGAGGAATACGTTGTCTTTGCACAAACGTCAATTCATGCACGTTCACACCTCATCATGCGTTCAACATGACTTGAATGACTTTCAAAGGTGCAATGCAGAATCATTGATGCCAAGATGTTTGTCTATTTCTGCCTGGCACCAGACAGGAGCTCGGTGGTTGCGATGATTATCAGTTTCAAGTCTAAGTCACCACATGGCCTGTATCTAGTTCTTTAAATATCCAGCGAGGCCGTGTAGTCATTCCCGCCGTCGATACTTCGTACAATGGCTGGTTCTTGATGCTCATCAGCAATGATCATCAGAAGACCAGCGAGCACCCTAGTGGATCAAGACGTTGATAAAAGACCTCATCAAATGGAAAGAGAGCCGAGACGTGCGATAGAGGACTTTCCTGCACAACAACTCACTGGGATGTCGGAGGTGCGAGTTGAGGTGATATGGCACATACCATATGTGGCTAACTACGGTCGTTTCGGTGACAGTGTAGTATTGATGTTGTTGTTCTGGAAAAGTACGCAGTTCTTGCCAAACATTTCGAACCTACCCAGGTTGTGGTACGTAGATGTTCTGAGCACACTGTGCGACTGTTGAACCAAGGCAGTGACTGTCCCGCCTTTCCAGGCGCGTACAGCCAGTGCTTCATGGGCAATAGACGCCAGTCGGACATGTTCATTTATGGGTACGTACGCACTCATAATTAACATAATGTGGGGAATGACGATCTACTGAACACTTTGTTCCGCTTCTTGGCCTTCTATCTGAATGGATGAATGGAGCCAGGTGGAGCGAGCCTCCGAGTTCAGGGGGATCCACAGGGTTACGGATCCGGGGGAGAGTTGATGAAAAGGCTGGGGGGGCTTGGCATTGAACTTTGTTGAATGTGCTTGGGGGGATGCTTGGCATTAAACTTTGTTGAATGTGCTTAGGTGTTCTTGGGTGCGGGGTATGAGGTCGTCTTTCGTATTCCGCGTCAAGCCTCGTAAGGTATGTCAGGTACATAGGCGGGTCGGGGCCAGCTCCCTGATTCAGCAGAATTATGGTGCCGAAGCCTCAGCTCAGACGTTGTGTTCTTGATTCATTGAGCGTTGAATGGGATGGTTAAGTATCAAAGGATGTCGGAACGGAATAAAGGGCCAGACAAGAAGTGAGGCTATTACAAACATCAAGTTTATTTGGGGCTTGGATGATCCATCTTAGTCGCGTGTGCATCTAAGGTGCGGGCGAGCTTGTTATGCACAGTTTTCGGATATCTCCTTGCCCACCCGTTTCAGCCGTCTGTCTGTTTCGCCATTATTTGATTGCAAGCCCATGGGATTAGAGGATGGCTGTCCATGCCCTGGCGCTGTCTCGAGGTACGAACCGGCGATATGTCACGAGTTGCTTGTCAGTGTTCGGAAAAAGGATGGGAAACCACTACGGGTCACCATCGTGTGGTAGATGTGCGAGATGAGAATCATCTCGGAAGACGGCAGTCGCGTTCTGTAACGAGCCGTTGTGACCCGAATGAGCAGCAAGGGACAGGAACACGAGTTCTGGATGTATCGTAGCAAAATGACAACTGTTCGCAATGGACGCATCACATCAAACGTCAGATGAATCCAACAAATCATAAACCATCTGTCATGAAATCAACCTTATTGATCACTTCATGAACCACTTTGAAGTGGGGAAGTCCGGGTGCTAGCTCGCATGCAGGCGTGTCAAGCTACCTGCTTCCTGTTCACATGCGGGCTATGAAGTCTTTCGCACGACGAACAATCGTGGGTAGAAGACGATTCTCACAATCATCCTGATTACGAGGTTGATGGGAAAAGAGACCATTGTATCTTGCTCGTTGAAGGTGATGAGAGCACCTCGGAGGTGCCTGATAGCTGTCTGGGTGGTAGGAAAGGAGGCGAGGCGCTGCGAGAGGAGAAGGATAACCAAATAACGGTGATGATGATGATGATGGACACAACGGCGAGATACTTGCCGAAAAGTGACATGTGGATGGTTGTCAATAGGCCGGCGATGGTTGTTAACGTGTTAACGACCCATCATGACCAGACCACTATATTAAGTTCTTCCCTCGTTCGGTCAGTCACCTCTTTCTCTCCGACTCCTTTCCTCCCCTTTCGCTCTTGCTCTTTTGCTCGAGGCCGTCGCCTAGTGCGCTCCCCCTAGCCAACGCCCCGGCACTGGTGTCGATTTCATCTTGAATTTTCTGCTAGTTTCCTCTGAGAAGTATTTTTCGGTAGTCACAAGCCCTCACAGCACCTCATTCCTTCGACTTGTATTAATTCATCTGCATTTTTTCTTGTCGATTTTCATTCATCAAAATGTTCTCCCGAAAACTTTGCGTTGCTTTCCTTACTCTCGCACTCTCCTCGTTTACCGCACAAGCTGCTCCAGCTCCCCAGTTCCGCCCGTTTAATGGTTTCGGTGGCCAAGCACCATCTTGTGATAATTCTGTACGTCACTTTCCGCGTCAACGGACTTAGCCCATGCTTATAATTGAACTTGAACTTGTCTTTTTCTTGGCGGTCACCCTGTTTTTTTTATACCTCTCACTGGATTCTGGCGCCCATTATGTGTGGGATGATAGGGTCAAGTTAGCACTATCACTCAGACAGTAACCGTCACTGCTGCTCCACCTGCGCAGACCTCGAAGGGTAGCGTGGCGATCGTACAACCCGGTGAGTGATTATTTATAGTATCAGATTAAAGATTGGCATTAAGCGCGTGGTAGGTAACGGCAACAATAACAGCAACAACAACGGTGGAAATAACAACGGCGGGAACAACTCCGATGGTGAGCATGCACGGTCATCGTATGTGATCTGAGGATGGTCGTAGCTGAGGAGATTTCACAATAGGTGGGAACAACAACAACAACAACGGCGGCGGCAAGAACAACAACGGTGGTGGGAACAACAATAATAACAACAACAATGGCGGAAATAACGACGGCAATAACGATGGCGGGAATAACAACGGCGGGAACAACGATGGCGGGAATAACAACGGCGGGAACAACGATGGCGGAAACAATAACAATAACGGGAACAACGGCGGCAATAACAACAACGGCGGGAATAGCAACAACGGCGGGAACAACAACGACGGTGGGAACAACAACAACGGCGGCGGAAACAACAACAGCGGCAGCGGCAACAACAATGGCGGCAACAACGGCGGCGATCCGCAGACTTCCTTGAGTGAGTCCCATTTCCTCGTTTTGAATACTAGGTTGCTCAACTGTCCTAGCTCTTGACCCTAGAGTCATCGCCAAAGGGTTTGCCAATGATGGTCAGGACGTTCCTGCCGCTGGCCAGGTCCCTTCCCTCACTTCTACCAACAACTTCATTAACTTCTGCTTGACTGTTCCCAACCTCCCCATTACGAACGGCAAGCAAATTGCGACAGGCTCATGTAACCCCGCACCCATCGGTGTCATTCCCTCAACCGACAATATGCCGTCCTCCAAGTTCTCCTTCCCTAAGAACTTCGGTGCTGTCAAGGCCAACACCGCATTCACGATCGAAATGCAGATCAAAAACATGGAGACTGGGTTCTTTGTCAACGCCCAGGAGAACTACTTCGCTGCTCCCCAGTTCCTGAATGCTCAAGGCCAGATCCAAGGACACTCACACGTTGTTGTTGAACAACTTGATTCGTTTGATCAGACCACAACGACTGATCCCAAGAAGTTTGCATTCTTCAAGGGATTGAATGATCGCGCTCAGAATGGCAAGCTTACTGCTGATGTCACGAACGGTCTCCCTGTCGGTGTCTACAAGCTTTCGTCTATCAACGCCGCGGCGAACCATCAGCCCGTTATTGTTCCTATCGCGCAACATGGCTCTCTCGATGATGCTATCTACGTGAGTATCTGTATCTTCCCTCAAATCCTAGTGTGTGCCTGACCAATGTCCCTCTAGTTCTTCGTCACCGCCGATGGCAATCCACCACCCAACGCTCCCTTCCAAAATGGTGGCGCTGCCGCTTCCAGCTCAGCTGTCGCGTCATCGACCGCCGTTTCTGCCTCTGCCTCTGCCTCTGCCTCCGCCTCCGCCTCCGTTTCTGCTTCCCTGACCAAGTCTGCAGCTGCGTCTGCCACCGCGTCTTCCTCTGTCAAGGGTTCTGCATCTGCTTCCGTCAAAGGCTCCGCTGCTGCCTCTGCCACCGCTTCTGTGACAGGTAAAGCTAGCGCCAAGCCTACCCGTGCCGCCTCTTCGTCCGCCGCTGCCGCTTCAGCCTCCGCAACTGGCAAGACAGCTAACAACGGTGGATCCACAAAGGGTACAACTACGAATGGCAAGGGTGGTGCTGCTGATACCTCTGATAACAAAGACAGCAAGACCGCGGATAGCAAAGGCACTGCGTCTGGATCAACGAAGGGAGATACTAAGGACGAGACCGACTCTCGAACCAAGAACTGAGCGTTTGTCAAGTTCTTTGGTTTGAGGGTTTTTGTTATGACTTGATGATGACACTTGGGAGGTTTCCGAAACACGAGATACAGACTGGTCTGTCTCCTCCCTTGCTAATCAGATGGATATATAAGTTATTGGGCTTGTCACTCTGCTTTTCAGTAGTTAACCTTCTTTGATTTTACACGTTCTTTTTTTCGTACATCTCCTTAGCAGATGAGCAAAGCGTAGTCCTCCTTTAATAGGAATCGAGTCGATTGAATTTTTTTCACTCTCAGATATCCCGTTAGATGCCTGACTGGCGACTATCAAATCCATGAAAATAATCAATGGGTTGAGCCTACAGGCCAATGGGATATCAAGTACGATCACAGGATCCTGGCCATTTTACTCGAGAAGGAAAGCTACCCAGGAGCCAACGTTTGTTCGGTTGAAAGCAAACACGGCATTGGGGACGTACCAAGCAAATGGTCAGGAATATAGGATTAGGCAACCCAGCAAAGCAGTAGCATAGACATACAAATCATGATTGCATATGTACCTAATCGTCGGCGAGTTTTGACAGAGTAAGCCCACCCAAGAGAGCTCCAATTGAAATGACTGCCCTCAGTGCCGAGCCCAAGCCACTATCATACCTAGAAAGTGCTGGGGCGCTTGGCGACGAAGGTCGAACGGACCTTGCCGACACGGTGAGGGAGAGGGAATTTGAGGCCAGGAGTAATGAGTTGCTTGATGTATGGGCGGCGGACGTCACTAGCCTTCTCAATCTCGACAACACGGAGGATCTGTACGAGCGTAACTCAGTTGATTGACGACGGCAACTCCAAGGACAACATACGTGGATGGAGCGGAAACGAGCGCGGTGGCGGGCAGCCATATCCTGGTAGAGGCTCTTGACGGCATCAGCACGACTGAGCTCACGGAACTCCTTGTACATGTTGTGGGTGCCCGAGCGAGAGTCATATCGGAGCCAGATGCCGAAGTTCTTGACCTTCAAGGGTTTCTTTTCGTGGATCTAGGGGAGGAATAAGAGATGCGAGCAAAATCGCATTATCCATGGTCAGTAAATCCCGCTCCGCCTGCCTCTTGAGGGCTGCAAGGGACATCAAGAATACACACAACGTTCACACCAATGATTTCGCCACTGGCCTTCTTGACCTTCTTGAGCTGCCTGAGAGGGACTGAATTGTTGTTACTTGGCCCAGAGAATAAGGAGCGCACCTAAGGAAATACCAGAAGCGGGACTTTGCAACGACCTCATTGGGCGCAAAGATGCGCATGCGGTAGATTTTGGGAGTGGGGTCCGACTCGGTGGGGAGATGGCGGCCGACGACTTGGTATTCCTGGATGGTCATTCTGGGAATGAGAGAACATCAGTTCAATTCCGTCGTCATCCAATCTGCGCCCCGTGCATCCATCCATCCGAAACCGCAAATCCTGTTGGATTCTGGCTGGAGGACCTCGAGATACATGGTTTGAACGCGATCCAGCAGCAGTACTTACTTTGGCGATCGGTAGTGTTGCTTGAGGTCTTGACGATGGCGAAGGTTTGTCGGGGGGCGTCGAAACTCAATTGTTTGGTCCTTGTTTGTTATGCCACCGGGCCGGTGAAGCCGTCAGCGACCAATGGTACATACCCTTACATACCCCTGATGAACCTCAGCAATCTGCTCCAACCTACTTGATACCTCTTGGACCTCAGGCGCTGTTAAACATTTCCTCTTTACAAGCAGCTCACAGCTAGCCCAGGCTACATTATTCCTTGTGTATTGTAGGGTGACGGAGCATGCTAGAAGAAGATTAGAAATTAGCTTGAATTAAGAGTTGTCAATTTCCTCGAAATTATAATTGAATGAACCTTATTCGGTCATGTAATCCCCGGGCTCGATGCCCCAAAAAATTGTCAGAATGCTCTGGATGAAGCTTTGAATAGCTAGGTCGATGTTATTTGTACCTAAGGATTCTGCCAAACATCACGATATTGCATCACGATCTTGTTAACACTACCACAGTGATTTACAGTCCTACCAATGTCTGCCAACATCGCCCTCCAGTCCTTTTCACTAAACAACAATATTCTTGAAATATCCCCACAAGATGAGATCTTTCGGTTCGATGTCGAGGCAAACAGGAAGATAAACCGCGAGGAGCCCTGGAGCAAAGAGTGAGCCAATGCGGAGCTGTTCTTGCGGCCTTGCCAGTACTGAGGCGGCCAACCACAGTCCTCACTACTTCAAATCGTGCAAGATTTCTGCAATTGCGCTTATCAAGATGGTAGATCAATGGCATGCTGTCGTGTCTGATGCACAACCTTGGCTTAATGCAATGCTCAGGTGATCCATGCGCGCTCGGGTGTGCCTCATGAGATTATGGGTCTCATGCAGGGGAAGGTGATAGGGAACTCAGTGGTCGTTATGGACTCTTTTGCGCTTCCTGTGCAAGGGACGGAAACCCGCGTCAACGCCGCGAATGAGGCTAATGAGTACATGGTGGAGTATGTTGACAAAAGCGAGAAGGTGCATATCATATTTGGGCCGCACAATGACACTGGTGTTAAGCCATTTCTCTTCTCTAGGCTGGGCGTTTGGAGAATGTCATTGGCTGGTACCACTCCCATCCTGGTTATGGATGTTGGCTCTCCGGTATTGACGTCAACACCCAAATGAATAATCAGAAATTCCAAGACCCATTCGTCGCAGTCGTGGTATGTACATCGTTCAGTTTGAGCGCGTCACCCTTCTCCTTAAACTACCTCGAAGTAACTTACCATTGTACAGATTGATCCCAACCGTACGATTTCGGCTGGAAAAGTTGACATTGGCGCCTTCCGCACCTACCCCGAAAACTACACTCCTCCCAATGCTACCACCTCTGAATATCAGTCTATCCCGTTGAGCAAGATCGAAGATTTTGGTGTTCATGCCAACCAATACTACCAACTAGAAGTGGAGATCTTTAAGTCGAGCCTGGATAACGATCTTCTCGCGATGCTGTGGAACAAATATTGGGTGAACACACTTAGTCAAAGCCCTCTCATCTCTGTGAGTCCTTAGAATCATCCCGTTGAGATCGAGTACTGAACCCGACGGTAGAACCGAGCGTATGCTGTCTCCCAACTCAACGATCTTCAGCAGAAACTCGTGAAAGCACAAAGCGCCGTATCCAACACCAGAGCTACGGCCCCAAGTTCAAAGGACAAGGATGGTAAAGACAAGGAAGAGAAAAAGAAAGAAGACAACCAATTGGCCAAGAGTGTCAAGGATAGGTACGCGACGTGTTATGTTGTATATACTACCACATTTCTGACATTTGGCGCATAGCATCAAGATTGCTGCAGAGGCCCAGCATGGTCTCATTGCCCAGGTCTTGAAGGATATGATCTTTTCGATGCGCCCACAATCTCAGTCGAAGACGGGGGAGCAGCTTTCTCATGTGACTGATATGGCGATTGGCTGAGCCCCCTGACATTCTTGTTGCACTCTATCATCGTTTGTGTTGTGCATGCATTCTGTATCCAGTGTACATTATCTTACATTCAATTGAAGCCGAGTTTAGACTTCAATCCAAGGTGAAGGGGTATGAGAGCATCAAACCATTTCCAGATGTAACCCTGTCGACCTTGAGTCCGAAGTGAGTAACTGCTGGCGAATGGGCTGGGACGGGCTTACCTCGAACGCGCAGGATAGGTTGCGTTATATGGTGGGGGAAGACATATTTCCAGGTGGCAACCACGCCCCGAAGAGGTGACAGGATGTTATTGAAATCAAGCACTACATTTATCATTCTGTCCTTGATGCCAAAAACCTAATTCTCTATCTACATGAAAGGTAACCTGGTCATGCGAGCAGAACTGCCGCAGAGACTAGTTGTTGTGACTTGCGACTTTCTATCGGAAGGGATACCCTCCTATCAATTGAAGGCCAGGAGCTCAGAGACATACTCACGGACCTTGCTTGTATTGAAGTGCCCAGGGACTTCAGGCGTTCTTATTTTCTTAAACCTCTAGTTCCGTCGTCGTCAACAATGGTTTCAAGCTCCTGGAGCTTCTGGTTCATCCCACCCAATAACATCCGTGACCCAGTGAGTTATTGGCAGTGTTTATTCCGGTGTCGCTATCACAGACGCACTGACCACGCGTATGACCTACATGCTATATCCAAAGTCTTAACACGAATCTGCTTAACCCTACCGTGTTCCGGATTCAGGGTTATACACTCCCTCAACCTCCCCGAGGTCCCTCTCCCCTTCCTTCCTCTGCATTCTACTCCCACCCGCTTCCCATTCTGGCTCCATTTACTTCCCTCTCGTTATCGCCTTCGCCAGTTTCTGGCTCATTCTCTAAAAGTTGCGACTTCGGCGTCCACTTCCCCGGCGTCCACTTCCCCCATACTTCCATTTCAATTCCCTCCTCCCTCAGCAAGGAATATACGCAGTACATGTCGGGGGTCCAAGTCCCACAACTCCTTGACAATTCCAACGAGAATCTTGTGCTCCGGTTTCGATATCGACGACGAAGCGTGCCCATCATTCGCTTCACCATCTTAGCTTCGGCCTCTAATGCAGCCTTGTCGTAGTCAGCATAACCATAATCACCGACCTCATCTATGGTCATATCCCTCAAATTTGGTAGGTAGACCCCTCCTCTATCCGCCCTTCTTCCGGTATCAAGCGCAATGATCATGTTGGTCATAGTGTCGTAATCGCATCTGTAAATGTGCAAAGCTTGGACGTTTCTGGCATGGCCGAAGACGGACTTTATAAGGTCCCTTGGCCAGTGTACCGCGAAGCAGAGCTCTAGGGTGGATAAGGAGGAAGGTAAATTTGGGAGCAAAGCTTGTAAGGCGGCGTTGTCGACATGGACACTTGGGGTGGCTTCCCAGTGGAGGGTACGCAGAACCGGGAAGCGTAGCTGTGAGTAGATTCGGTTTAAGCCCTGGTCGTCTACTTCGTCGGGGTGTGCCCAGCCGAAGTATTCCAACTGGTGTAAAATGATAGGGCCATTGGGCAGTCCGTAGGTACGCATGACGTCTATTCCCTGCGATTCGGAAGGTATTGGATCGATGCACTCAAAGTGAATAAGGTTCGGGCATCGTATGAGCAATGGAATACTGACGTTGATTGGGACATCCTTCAAGGAAATTCGCGTGATCTGGGCGTACTCGATATTGGTTGGTATGGGACGTGGACTCGATAGATTATGCAGTTCGAGATGATGAAGGCAAGGAAAGTTGACAAGGGGTAGTATCAAGATTCTGTTAAGACAGTCGGTGGGCTTGAATATTCTAAGGTCTGCGATATTGGGGAATTCGGGGAACGAAGAGATCCACGCGAAAGGTGCACGAGTAAACCAAAGACTGTGTACCTTTCGAGCGTATTCTTCGCGGGTGAGTAGGGAGAAGATGAGACTCTGGATCTGCTCCATGTTGGGGGAAAAGATGCGTTTGGGAAATTGCAGGTCAAGGGAGAAGGGAACGTCCTTGACATTCTCTAAATAGTGTTGGAGTAAATCGATGGTATTTTGTCTTTTCTCGCTTGTGCCCATGTCTGCGGGAATAGCGAGAGTCAGAGATGACCATAGACGAGGGGTGGATAGAACAATTTGTCGCCAGTGAGAGCATACTCCCCCGAGCTTGAGAGTGGTTCGTTTGCCACATGAGTGGAGGATGCATGCTGATAGGAAGATGTGAGCTAATATTTCCGGAGGGAGGTTTCTCGTGGACGCTTCCAAGGTGTTCAGCTTCCACAGAGGACCAGCACGCGTTTTATGGAAAGGTCGCAAAGTATTGGGCATCACGGTCTCCAGCTGTTGTGCCTCTTGTTTGACCAGGGTAATGTCATGTAGGTGATCAGGGGTTATGAAGGATTCACCCATGCTTAGTACTTAGTAGGTCAACGGGAAAAAGATGCGAGGGAACTGCTTCGTTGACAGTTCTTATAAGGAGCAGAGGGAAGTGTTGAGGATTGTTCGGGAAAGTTCACACTTCCTTTGGCGGATTCTCTTATCGCTGACTCCATGTACGACAATCTATCCTAAGTGGAGTCTGGACCCACCTTCGTTAGACAATTACATGGGTCCTACTGGGCATTAGGTACTATGCGTTGCGCCGTATGAGTCTTTCGGAAGTGATGCTCTGAAAGCACAAAGCCTCACAGAGGATATGATATGACGTACTTAGCATTTAGGGCCAACGCGCACTCCCATGTTCATTAAACCTCTAGTACGTTCTACCGTCACCGATAAAGCGTGCTTCAAGTTTCGGGGGCCTTGCTTCTTTCCACTCCGATAATGTGTGTGAGTCGTGGGCAGCGTTTATTCCAATGTCACTGTCATTGTCGCACTGTCTCGGATGCAAGGTGGGGTGCGGTGGGTGAAACGTGAACACGGGGGACGTTAGAAGTGATGCTGAAAGCTCAGAAGGACTCAAAGGAAAAGCAAATTCTCAACTGAAACCAAATGCAACTATTGTCGGTGGTATTATAAACAATGAGGGTATGCAGGGTGTGTATGTGCGAAAGCATTGTAAGCGAGATCCAAAAAAAAAACTATCTAACCCAACTGTAAACTGATTAGTCTTCGAATGTGTCAACAAGACGGAAGGCGAGGACAGGCTTACGATTCGAAATGCCCAGAACGATATAATCCTCTATCAAGTGCTCCTATTACCCTCGGAACCTTCCGTGGTATTCCATTCCTCGTCGCTGAAGCACAGCTGGGCGAGTCCGAGATCGTGTAGACGCGTCATTTTGACCAACATGCCTAAACTTTGGCTCAGATCGCTGTGGGTAGTTCCGTCTCCTGGTCCATTGAGAAGTGACCAGGATTCTTCGTCCATTTCGTCGCCCATGCGGCCCCATGCGGATTGGATAGCTCCTGGGTAGTTGAACGCGGCAAGAATAAAACAGACTGGTGAGCCTGTGTATGATGTTAGAAACGTTCATGATTGGGGAATGGACGCTCGTACATAGACCGCTGATTTCTTGTTCACGCAACATTCGTGGGTTCGGGGGTTGAGGTTGTGCAACGGTTTGTGGCTCGTCATTGACGTTCATATGTTCTGGGAGGTTGTCGCCCAGCCGATAGAGGCGTTGACATGCGGGGCATATACGGCTGGTGGCACGACTCTTGTTATACCATAGAATCTGACCAGAGTGTCAAGTTTGATACGGGACAGGGGCTCGTGCGGTATTTCGTACCATAGCCAGCTCTTCTGGTAGGGCTGTCTTGATCATCTCCAGAACTTCTTCCTGTGCGAACTCGGCGCATAAAGGTATCTATATAGGTATCAGTGACTGCCGTCATGAACAAATGCGCCGGGCTTACATCCCAAGCAGGTGGCTGAGCGAAAAACTTGGAGGTGAGGAAGGCGCGAGTGTCTCTGACCCGGGGTCCATTTCCGGGATCATAGATAAATGGCTTTTCCAGAAGTGGAGGGTTCTGGTCATGTTCCTGACAAACAGCATAGTGATCGACGGGAGCAGGATGCGACTCTGACGGTGGCGGTGTTAGGAGCTCTGCTGGAGATGGACTGGAGGCTGGAGATGGGGATGGGTTGCTAGGTGGTGGGGTCGGAGGACGGGGGTTTGCCGTTTTCTTCTTGTTCTTGTGTTGCGCCCTGCGCTTCTTCTTATGATTAGCGGGACCTGGCATTGAGTAGAACAGAAGTTCAGGGGGTGTGACCGACGAGGACGCGATCGTCACCTGGTCATGTGACCGCGATGTTATCTTATCTGCGATAAGGGACAAATTTAAGCTGGAAGCGTGACTCGGAGTGAGTCTGTCCAATTGCATTGGACGAAAACCGGCAAACTGATTTACTCGATACAGCATCGCGCATTTCACCTCAAATCTATCGGTCTACACAGGCTCCTCCTGGCCAGGACTTATACCATGGCGCAGACCATAGAACTCGCTCAGGTACATCCCCCCTCCTCACTGCCCCTACAATCGCACTCACCGCCCTACAGACAGGCAAACGAGACTACCTCAGGTCTCTCGAGAAGAAATACCAAGATCGCTGGCAATCAGAGCGTCTTTTTGAGGTTGATGCCCCAAAGCCGGAGGAGATCGCTGGTCTCTCCAAGGAACAACTTCACAAAAAGTACCCGAAATGGTTCGGCAACTCTCCATACCCCTACATGAACGGAAGTCTCCACCTTGGCCATGCCTTCACCATCTCCAAAATCGAGTTTGCTGCCGGATATCAACGTATGCTAGGCAAGCGAGCCTTGTTCCCCCACGGTTTCCACGTCACTGGTATGCCTATCAAGGTGCGCTTTTTCTCTTTCTTTTGACTGGGATGTACACTTATGTGTTTTGCGCTAGGCTTCCGCTGACAAGATTATTCGGGAAATGGAACTTTTCGGTCAGGACTTTGAGCGCTTTGAGGAGGTTCAGGCGGAGATGCAGCGTGCTGCTGAAGCCGAAGAAGAGAAGGAAAGGGCGAAGGAAGCTGACAAGTCAAAGGCGAAAAAGGGCAAACTCGTCGCAAAATCTACCGGTCTCACATACCAGTTCCAAATCATGGAATCCATCGGTGTACCCCGTTCCGAAATCAAAAAGTTCGCTGACCCCCTACACTGGCTCACCTACTTCCCTCCCATTGCTATCGTGCGTGATTTATCTTGGTTCCTTGTGCCAACATTCATCGTCAATATTATACCTTTAGGCTGATAACAACGCGTTCGGCGCCCGTATAGATTGGAGACGTACATTCCTTACTACCGATGCCAACCCATACTACGACGCCTTTGTCCGCTGGCAGATCAACAAGCTTTACAAACTCGGAAAGATCAAGTTCGGTGAACGTTATACTATCTACAGTCCCAAGGACGGTCAACCGTGCATGGATCACGACAGGCAGGATGGTGAAGGTCTCGGACCTCAAGAGTACACAGCTCTCAAGATGGAGGTTGTTCAATGGAGCCCAGCTGCGAAGGAGGCTATTGAGAGCAAAGTCGGTGGACGCAAGGTGTACTTGGTTGCTGCCACCCTCCGTCCAGAAACCATGTAAGCACTACTAGCTTTAATTCTTATCCTCGTGTCTAAATAATTCACCAGGTATGGTCAAACAAATTGCTTCGTCGGTCCCACTCTCAAATACGGCGTTTTCGCTGCCAACGACAAGGAAGCTTATGTCTGCACGTACCGCGCTGCTCGCAACATGACATTCCAGGGTATCATCACACCCCGCGGTGAGATCAACAAACTCGCTGAGGTCGAGGGTGCTCTTCTTATCGGCACCAGGATCAAGGCTCCTTTGTCAGTCAACCCCGAAGTCTATGTGCTTCCTATGGAGACCGTACTAGCGACCAAGGGTACTGGTGTTGTCACCTCTGTTCCTTCTGACTCTCCCGACGACTTCCAGACTCTCATGGACCTCCGCAAGAAGGCTGAATACTACAAGATTGATCCTGCTTGGGCTGCTATTGATCCCGTTCCTGTTCTCTCGACACCTACGTACGGAGACCTCTCCGCGCCTGCGATCGTCAAGCAGCTCAAGATCCAATCTGCGAAAGACACCAAACAGCTCGCGGAGGCCAAGGAAATCGCGTACAAGGAAGGGTTCTATAACGGCACGATGGTCGTTGGTGAATTCAAAGGCCAGTCCGTACAAGACGCCAAACCCAAAGTCCGCGAGTCGTTGATCAATCGAGGGTTGGCATTCGCGTATGCTGAGCCTGAAGGGTTCGTCCTCTCGCGCTCGGCAGATGAATGTGTTGTGGCGTTGATGGATCAGTGGTATTTGGATTATGGTGAGGAGAGTTGGAGGAAGCAGGTGGAGGAGCGGTTGAAGGGGATGAATACGTATTCGGAGGAGACGAGACATGCGTTTGAGAAGACGTTGGGATGGTTGAATCAGTGGGCTTGTGCTAGGACGTATGGACTTGGATCGAAGTTGCCTTGGGATCCTCAGTTCCTTGTTGAGTCGTTGAGTGATTCGACGATTTATATGAGTTACTATACTGTCGCGCATCTGCTGCACGGTAAGCCATCCGCTTTTATGATATTGTTTCATCGCCCCGATTCACTGACTGCATTTTGTGCAGCTGGATCCATAGAAGGCTCTAAACCCGGACCCCTCGGTATCACGCCCGACCAAATGACCGACGAAATCTGGGAATACATCTTCTGCAACGGTCCCTTCCCCTCTCCCTCCCCCCTCCCCAAAGAAAAAGCCGATTTGCTCAAGAACGAATTCGACTACTTTTACCCCTTCGACATTCGTTCCTCAGGAAAGGATCTCATACCAAATCACTTGACGTTCGCCCTGTACAACCACGCTGCGATCTTCCCCGCGGACAAGTTCCCCTTGAGTATGCGGACGAATGGGCATTTGATGTTGAATGGGAAGAAGATGAGTAAGAGTACGGGGAATTCGTTGACGTTGAGGGAGGCGATTGAGAAGTTTGGTGCGGATGCGACGAGGTTGAGTTTGGCGGATGCGGGAGATGGGATGGAGGATGCGAATTTTGAGGAGAAGACTGCGAATGCGAATATTTTGAGGGTGCATACGTTGTTGGGGTGGTGTGAGGTGTGTATATGTTTTTTCTTTCCGTTTATGTGTGGGATGTTGATTCTGCGGGTTTTTTGTAGGAGACGCTCAAGGAGGAGGCGAGCTTGAGGCATGGGCCTAGGAATTATCATGATAGAGTGTTTGAGCAGGAGATTAATGAGTTGATCAATATCACTCAGAGCCACTACGAGGCGTGAGTCCCATTTGCCAAGCGAGTTCATCTACTAACGCTTTCGAACCAGTACCAATTACAAAGATGCCCTCAAATACGGCTTCTACGAACTTCAAATCATCCGTGACTGGTACCGCGAGGTAACCTCGGACATCGGCATGCACGCCGACCTTTTCAAATACTGGACCCGCATCGCCGCACTCCTCGTCACCCCCATCGCACCCCACTTTGCCGAACACATCTGGACTGCCATCCTCAAAGAACCCAAATCCATCCAACTCGCACTCTGGCCAACACCTTCCACCCCAGTGGACCGAACCCTCCTCGAGAGCGCAGAGTACATGCGAGGAACGGTGAAATCGATTCGGGATGCTGAGATTGGTTTGATGAAGATGTTGAACAAGGCGAAGAGTAAGAAGGGGGTTGTTGGGGATGGGCAGCCGGTGTTTGATCCGAAGAAGGATAAGGCGGTGAGGATTTATGTTGCGACCAGTTTTCCGGAGTGGCAGGATGTTTGTGTTGGGATTGTGCAGGAGGCGTATGGGAAGGAGGAGGATAAGGTTGATGATGTGAAGGTGAAGGAGTTGTTGGTGCAGAAGGGGTTGATTAAGGATAAGCGGGCTATGCCGTTTATTCAGGCGTTCAAGGTCGGTATTCCTTTCTTGATATGGGTTGTGGAGACGGGTTGTTGATGTTGGTTTTTTATTTTTATATTTTTAGAAACGAATGGCGCAGTATGGTGCCCAGACGGCGTTTAATAGGACACTTCCGTTCTCGGAGAGTGAGGTTCTGCGTGAGCTTGCGCCGTATCTCAAGAAATCGCTCGGTTTAGTGGATGTGGAGGTCTTGTCGGTTGAGGCGGCCTTGCAGAGGGCGCAGAGTGGAGAGGCTGGATTCACGAAGGCGTTGATTGAGGGTTCGGAGCCGGGTGCACCTGCGTTTGAGTATAGAAATGTTTGAATGATAGAAAATTGGGGAATTTGTTGGATTGCGTGTGTTTTTTTTGTATGATAGATTTTGAGTTGGATTTAATAATGTTATCTGAGATTTGATGCTTTTCTTGTCGGTCCAGTTGTCCACTTGGGGCAATTGTTTGTTTATCCAAGAGCCCAGTGCCCAGCCTTGGTACTAATACAGCCGGATACCCTCAGTACCGTATTCTGGTATTCTGTACTTGGGACAGTCCTCCTTACTGAATTTTTTGTCAAAATGGGCCTTACTAACGTAATTAAGGTGCCTTGAGTCAGATTCACTTCAGCGGGTTCTGGCGTTACATCTTCCTGTTGGCTTGTGACGAGCGAGCTACTCTCAAACTCGGAGGGGTATGTTTGCAGTGGTGACAGATCACCTTATCCACACCTCGTCCGTGGTCATCCATATATCTTTACATATGCACAGAAGTGGGTAAAAGCGAGAGGAGACAAACCTAACCCATTTGGTCCAATATTATTTGGAGAACACTGGAAACGCTCCGTTTTCTCTTGCTTGCGATTTGACTATTATTTCTGTCCTTCCAAGGAGATCCTGGGACTTTTCTTCTCGCTTCTCCTCCGCAAAAAAAAAAACACTCAAAAGGTGAACGGGCTTAAAATCGTGCGCGCACCGTTTGAGTGGATAACTCCCCTTCCTAGATTCCTCAACATCGCAGACATCAGGATATACGAACCCACTGGCTGTCTCAATAGAATATTGAGATCTCATCTTTCCATTCACCTCCGTCTCCTCATGCTCCATGATCTGCAGAATACCCACCCTGTGCCGAATAACATCGAGCATACGCAGATCACACAGATCTTCTTGTTACGAGTAGCAGTCGATGTCGCCGTTTCACTGCGAGCGCTACTCCCTTAGCTTTCCTCCGACGTTATCCTTCTTAGGGATCACCTCTGCGCTGGGTGGCACAGGGATCTCGTGGAATTTGTGTTCAGTTATACTGCAAAACCACCCACGGGTTGCGTGTGTGGCTGTGATTATACCACGATGACGAGCATGTTCGTCGTACTCGGTGGGCGTGGGAGGGCCGCGGACCGGGGAGGTATTGCTTGCCAAAGTTGAGGAGTATGTCCATTGATGGGATTAGTTTTTCCGAGGTCACAGCAACGAGGGAAGCCAGGATGGTGAACTGTATTATAGACACTCTTCGTCACCGCTGCAGAAGTGATAGCACCAGGTTCTTGTTGCAGCTGTCGAGGCGGGATGGAAATTGGGCCGAGAATTCGCATAATTCTCGGAATGCATTTTGCGCACTGAAGAAGGAAGTAGGTGAAAGTGTGGGCGGACTGGAAGAAGGCACGTTTGTTGGAGGAACGAGAAGGTGACAAGAGCCAAGGTGCCGCAGCAGGAAAGAAGGCGTCGGAGAAGGGGAAGGTGCATTGAGAGGCCCATAATGATTTTGATCTCCAAGTAGACATTTTACCCCGTGGCTTCCGGCTTGTAGTATGTACGCGTTGTATCCTCAAACACTCCAGAAAACTCGTGAACATCCCCGAGCCTACAGCGTTTACTTGGGTGCGTCTTTCAATCGCAATGATGCGACTAGCATATGTACACACTGGCAGGAGGAGGCAAGAGGCTGTAAGAGGTCGCACAAGAAACCCCTAGCAGACAAGTGGTACATATATGAGACCGACCTGGATTACTTCAATCTCGTCTACTGAACAACAGTAAGGGACAGCAAGGGACCGTTATGGCGGACCGCCCAATGTCGATTGCGGCCCGTGGATTGATTGGAGTTGTTATTGATCAAATTCGGACCTTGCCTCGATACAATACAGTCTTCTCTAAAACAAGAATTATCCCCGCAGAAAAGCCCTCCAAGGATAAATCTCGGCCTTAATTTGTTCGTCACCATTGGATCTGCCGCTATATTGCCCTTTTTGATAATGGGTGCACGGTTGACCGGACGTGCGGAGACCGTATGAGCGTTCAGCTGACCTCTCCGAGCGAAGTTGCCAACCAGGCGAACGATAGTGCACCCGTACCTTGTCCAAATAACATATCGAAGCTATGGAAAGGTATTTAGTAGCTCATACAACCATTCGTTCTTTGCTCTCACATCCCAGGACGAGATGCTACTATTTACATTGCTCTTCGTTCTTGCATCTTCGCTGATACCACGAGTACATTCTGCTGAGTGTACAGTAGCTCATGATACTGCCGAGGACGACTCGCCGGCGATTTTGAAAGCTTTCACGGATTGCCAAGTCGACTCAATCATCACGTTCTCGAAAGCGAATTACAGCGTTTTCACACCCATTTCTCTCACTGGCCTGAGTGCGTTGCGGCTTTCATAGCTTCCTATCAGAACTCCCGATTAATTCTACGTTTGCTTTTGCAGAAAACGTGACAGTACATCTCAAAGGAAACCTCCTGCTTCCGCAGAACGTATCGAAAGTACAGCACGAGATAAACATTACTCAGAACCAGCCCAGTGTCCGTTCATCCCTTGGCTTCAATTCAAACAATGCTGATCAGGAGACGGCAACAGACATATGCAACACCCTGGTTCTACTTCCAAGGCGAAGACGTTAGCATTATTGGCTCTGATGATGCAGAATGGGGGGCGTTTCACGGTTTTGGGGAACAATGGTGGAATGTTGGGAACCGCGTGCGGACATCCATTACTTTGTTGATCAGCCTCAATACCCATTTATCTGGTCCAGATCCTCCGTCCACAACTTGCAACGTTCAATGTCGCGAATGGCTTCCTTCGCAAGTTGAAAGTCATTAAGCCCATTGCATGGGGCTGGAACCTACCTGGACGGAACATCCGTGTAGAAGATCACTTTGTTGACGCGGCACCCCACAATGGGACTCGTGATTCTACTGTTGTATGTTCCCGTACCGTTTCGACGTTATAGGTCCTGAACGACGACTGACACGTCTCGTGCTGTAGAGTTTCCCTTTCAACACGTGAGTTCTTCTTTTTCACCTGTATTGATGAAGAACTAACTGCCATTCTAGAGATGGTACGATCAAATTACAGACATGCATGGTAACACAACTTCTACTCGCTCCGTAGGTTTCAACCTCTCTGGCCAGAACATCACTGTCGACGGGTAAGCCAACCCGGTCCAAGTTTTTTATCTAGATTTCCGATCGTTGTAACTCAGTTATTATGGCCATAATGGCGATGACTGTATCTCAGTAATCAACGGTGCCAAAGACATCGTTGCACAAAACGGTTTCTGCGGGTTCTCTTCCCATGGTCTCTCTATTGGTTCGCTTGGGAAAAATGGTGCGGTGCATACGGTGCAGAACGTCTTATTCAAAAATTGGACTATGGATGGGGCTGTTTATGGTGCCAGAGTGAGTACTTCACGCCTTGCATTCCAGTAAGTATCTAGAAGGAGTTGATAAACTGGCTACCTGTTGCAGTTCAAGAGTTGGACTGGAGGGCAAGGGTTCGCTGACAACGTGACGTGGGAGGATATTACACTTGTCGGGGTTTCCACTGGTATCTTCATCACTCAAAAGTGAGCAATGTCTTTAACTCTAGCCTGGAGTTCGTTTGCTGAGGTGTGTTTCAGCTACTATGATCAGGTTCGCATGACATTCCACCACCAAGTCGAGAACCATGGGAAATTGATTTGGTTCATCGCGACAGGACAAAGGGCCTCGACCCGCCAATACCAACAATACCAGCACCAAAATCTCCAACTTCAAGTTTAAGAACTTCAATGGTAGCCTTGCTACGAACTGGAGTCAGTTTCCCGTGTCCTGCCTGGCGTCTATATCCTGACTCATATCTGCAGCCGACGGAACTTGCATCAGTAATCCATGCTGGAACTTTGTTCAAGGTATCGACAACACAAAGGGCATCATTTTCGATCTTTTCCCTGGAACAGGTGCGCATTTTAGTCCACCACACTCCGACCAACTTATCCCAGATATTAACATATTCTTGATCGCAGCCTTGAATGTCTCCGTTGAGAATATTGACATTCACCCGCATGACTTGCCTTCAAACGCGACGACAGTCATCTGCGACCCTGCCGCACTTGCACCTGGAGAACAGGATACCCTAGGGTTCAAGTGCGAGACTGGACCTTTCGTTACGACCGAGATCAAACCTTCTTCTGGAGGCGTTGCTCTAGCTGGGAGCAGAATGGCGGTCGTATTGGGTTCTATTTTGGCTTTGACCTCGGGGTTGCTTCTCTGACCAACTGATCGTTCTCGTTACGCTTGATAGGCTCTACTGAATGTACGCAAGGCCATTTTATTCTGGCCCTAAGCTGGTTTCTGCGCTTTGGAATGAATTGTCCTTGAGTCCGAGTGAAGCAATCCACAACAGGGGTGCCAGTTTATGGGAGAACAAAAACATCCAGGTCAGCTTGGTGCGCCATCCAGCTATTTTAATTGATCCAATGGCATCCCGTCAGTCATCTTGAAGAGGTTTCGAGGTCGGGTGAGAGGCGTCTTGTCTTGAAATGTCTATACATTATCACTGCTTTAGGACAAGTTTCAATACCATCCAATGTCTACGAGAGGCTCTATCCTGAATTCGGTGATTTGGGGAAGGTAAGAATGAGATGCTAGTTCCAGTATCCATACATCATCCAAGGTACTATCGGCATTTGCCCCGCCGATGACGAACAACCTGCCATCGTCCAGCGTTGCCGTGTGGTACCCTCGCGGTGGCGGGGGTTTGCCATAAACGGGTTGTTCTTCGTATTGCAGAGACACTGGGAAGGAAGTCGGTGTGATGATAGGGCAAGAAAGTCTCAAGAAAGCGTACCAAGATTCAGTAGGTGGAGGCCGGAGTCATATTCCTGCTTTACTCCGCCGATGACGAAAAGATAGGAACCAATTCGCGTGGACGAGTGCGCCGAACGCATGGAGAGGGCAGTTCCCTCAAGGTTGTCAAGGTGGAACCATACCCTTGTTCCTTCACAATCCCGGGTGTTGTGTCAGCTGGAGAAACCAGAGCCGTTTCCAAGGCTTACAACTCACTAAGGTTTAGCACCCAAACATTCCCCGTGATACCCTTCCCATCCCCACCTCCTACGATAACCATAAAATGATCCACAACGTCCGCCGTATGGTATCCCCTCGGACCTGGTTTGCGACCATCTCCAGCATTGGGATCCATACCCGTTGTCTCGATCCTCTCCCATCTCAATCCAGCCCTCTCATTTCGACCGGTGATGGTTGCCCTCCTCACGTCAACCAGAGTACTGACATCCAAGGACCATACGTCATCTAGGGCTGTAAGTCCATTTCCACCGCCAAAGATCCATATTCTTTCGTTCCACAGGACAGCAGTGTGTGCCCGACGTTGTACGGGGCATTGTCCCGGTGCAATGCGAGGCCGGCTCCATGTATGTGTGAGAGTGTCAAAGACATAAACGGAGATGGGATCGGACGTTACAGTGGTTAAGGTTCCGCCAATTAGAACTATTTTGTGGTCGACGGCTGTCGCGGTATGACCTCTGCAAGGAGGTGGAATTTCGCCTCCATAGTCCGGATGGGACCATTGTAATGTTTCTGAGATAGTAATTAGAATGAGCTGAGACGTTATGGATATGCTACAGAATATACCAGTATCAAGACAATAAATATCTCGGTAACTTCGCCGCTCGTCACACCCTCCGATAACCCAGATCTTGTTGTAAATAGCTGTCGCGGTGTGCGAACGCATATTGCGACCTGGAAGTGCGCCATGAACTGGAGCTCGGTACCAAAGCATCCCAGAAGATGGAATGTCCTCTTCGTCCTTGTCGTGTCTGAGCTTTGCTCCACTCCGGTAACGTGGCTGACTGGAATATGGGTCCGGCTCTTTCACAGCCTCTCGCGGGGCCTGTGAAGGCTTATCATCCGCCGTCGGTGCATCTTGGTCTCGTCCTTGTTCCTGAGTTGGTATTTCTGGTGCTACCGGAGGATATGGTTGATGGCTTGGTGCAGGCGAGTTTGGCGAAGTTGTAGAGAAGGACGAGCTCCCCGATGATGCACCGAAGCACCGCTCACTGTCGGTATTAGATCGTAGACTTGCGTGTGAGGGCGGAGATGTCAGCCGAGATGCCCTGGATCCGAGAGTCTTGGGACTACTCGTATGACGAGCACCATAAGTAGCCAGAGTTTGGTCCCCTTGTGGTGACATGGGTATGAAGGGACTTGGAGGCGGTGTGATCTGGGGTTCGACGTCTAGGCTACTAGAAGATATTTTGCGGATGATTCTCCTGCCCAATGTCGAAATGACTCCGCTTTTTGCGCGGCCTTCATCGGCTGGACTATTTACTTGAGCTACTGCGTCCGAGTGTATTACTGGGGAGACTAGGATTGGGGGTGGGGGGCCGGAAGGTTGGGCAGGCTTAGAACGTTGAGGAAGGGAAAATATTTTGCGTGATTGTCCCTTCTTTGTCATGATGTTGCCGGGTTTTACAATGGGACAGGTGGTTTTATACTGAGGGTCACCCGGTAAAGCTGCATCAATTCCTGGGTATGTGAGGGTATAAAAAAGGATTATCAGAACAACGGGAGGGTGTCATTGAGATGGAAGTTCAGGCCATAAACGTGGTACCCTGTTCAATTTACGGGAGTACATTTCCCGTATGGACTCCTCAGCATTTCCTTTTGATACCCGGATAATCGTAGAGCTATCGGTCACTTGATAGAGTTCCACATAAACTCGAGCAGAAACTGGCTGCCCAAGCACTTTATAGCTACAACATTTGGAGCCATTGTAAGGCATTCAGAGATGTAGGGATTTGGGTTTGACACACTTACGTTAAGTTTCCTTGCAAAGATTCTCATCAGCCTCTCTTCACATCCTGAACCTGGCGATTGCCGTGCCATAAACACATACAGAGGGATTCCACCGGTGATTAAACTATTTGACGAGTTGAGTCCCTGAAAGTTGCCTGGGTTTGCCAATCCTGGAGATAATCAGGCGTATGACTCGTATCAATCTCCACAAACGTGGCAGAGGCTAATATGTATTCGGTAATAAGTGTAACGATTCTTCCTGAAGGGGCTGCGTGCCAACCCCGCAGACCCTAGACTCACTCCGGGGTAAAGTGCATCGTGGCAGCTCTGCGATCATGAGGCTGAGTTCCAAGCTCAACTCCACATACACGTTGTAACAGGAAGGAAAGAAGGACGAAAGGTCTTTTTGTGCCACTACTTCTCTTCGTTTTGAGAATATCCCCACCCTTTCCGGTGTTAAAAGGCTGTACTGTACTTTGTCGCGACATAGTTCCGACGAAAATCGGTAGTAAGACTTCCTGAAGCACAATTTATTTACAGCATCGGACTGCGGACACCGTGGATTATACACGACCCTAAAATAACGGGCAGAATCCTTCCCAGCCCGCTTCGACCCAGTTTCCCCAGCCCGCTTCAACCCAGTTTCCCAGCCCGCTTCAATTCAGTTTCCCTCCCTCGTACTGGTTGGCCGAGGGCTCTAAGTATGGCATAAGGCCTATTCAGAATGGAAAGTGAATTTAATATGGTAATACATCAGAAGGATAGATGCCACAGTGAGTCTCGGTTCTCGGATTTGATCCGAGAATCCCGCTACGCTGGTATAGCCAGCGCACATGACGATATCAAGGTTTTATAAACGGTGGCATAGCATCTGTGGGGTATAGTCTCCTTATGCGTGAGATACAAGGACAGACAGCATAACATAAGCAAGGGGCCAAATTACATGAGAGAAAAAGTGGGTGTTCAAGCCTAAGCGCTGTTGGAATGCAGCCCAGACCGATGAGGGTGTCTTTAAAGGAACGTAGGCATTGGGAATACATAGGTATATAAGGTGTGGATGGGCTCACCATCCATGGTCTTGTCGCGGCAAACGGGTTGGCTTGGAGTCAGTACCGGAGACTGCGCAGCATATACGAAAGAAAGACTCACCGATTAACACCGCTAACGGCATCAATACCATTTCCCGCAATACATTAGATACCTGTTCGACCAAAAACATCCTGGAGGTTTGATACCAATGAGGTCAGGGACGTTGCCGATGTCAGAGCCTTTGTCATGGACGGATTGGCAGTACTGGAAGGAGCTGGTGTTGCATGAGTTCTGGATGCTGTTTTGAATACCGCCGAGAGCAACAAACACCATAGTGAAGGAGAGGGCTGTGAAAGCGATGGCGAACTTGGCAAACAATTGTGTTGATGTGGGAAGAGTTGCAAAGAAATTTTGAAGTAAGTGGTTGTGGATGTGATGAACGATTGTCCGATGTGAATTTTGGGCAGCTCAGCGATGACTTTTATACCCGGTGGACCAACGGACTCGAAAGGGTTCAACTGGAGGGAGCGTCTTGTTTCTGGTCCAATGGCGAGGATAGAGGGAACTGAAATAGTGACGCCAGAAGCGAGAAGCGAGTTGGAGGGTTGATTTCTGGTTGACGTTGAAGGACTGTTTCTCATTGTCGTCACCCCCCGGTATGATACGCTAATGTTCTCTTGTTTCAAAGGATGTCTTCATTGAAGTGGCAGGTTAGCCGCCATTACAGCCAGGATGATATTGTTGAGCACGTCCGCTCCCCAATGTGAGAATCGAGATCGACATTGCCAGCCTGCTCATTAGACCGATCAGGAAAAGTCTGGAAGAAAACAACATTACTGTTCTCGGGTTTCCCAGCACTCCCAGGCCGGCTGGGAGAGGGGATTGTTGAACGTATTTTCGCGAGGACTTAGTCTAGGGGTTCAGTCTCAATTGGGGATGCCGCGAGTCGACAGATAGTCCAGAAGCGAGCTAGGATGCACAAATGGATCCGATGAGAAGGTAGTGCGGTACAATAAGGGTGCCATCGACAACATGTCCTCCTTTCAGAAAATGAGGGCTGGTACTGCGAGTTAGCATTGACCTTGAAGAGTTCCTTCAGATTCCTCCAGTCATTCTCTATCTTGATACGCTGTTCAAATGAAGGTTGAGTCTGAGATTGCCCTGAGTGTCCGAGTCTTTCAAGATTTGTACTTCGACACGTGACGATAATGATGTTCGCCCTGTTGGCCTTATTACTTTGTAAATTGTAACCACTACGGCATTGAACGTTCATTACTTCTTAGACCTGCGCTTCTACAATCGGGTTAGCAAAAATTCCCAAATGTCTTGTTCTAACCATCATTGATTAGGACGCGAACTGTACCTGCGATGACATCGTTCGTGATTTGGCCATCAAGGTTCAAGTTCATCCGATGTGAGTTTATGCTGTTCAATATACCCGATTCCTGGTCAACAACTATTTCTTGACGGCCCAAACCCAATGAAACAAGACCTCCTGAGAGAGTCCGACCCTCTCTCCAGCTACCTCGTCCTCGATTTCCAACCCTTCTCCGAACTCCCTTAGCATCTTCAGGTTGCCTTCAATGCCAAAACCGGTGGAGAACATCTTCACACCCATCCAATTGTCCATGATCGAATCCCCTTCTGCTGTCGCCATATTCAACAACACCACTCCTTTCGGCTTCAGCCAGCTAATCATCTTTTTTATCATCAACCCTTGCTCTTCCTTCGGTAGGTGGAAGAAGGAATAAAATGCGACAATAGCGTCGAATCGCCCTTCAGGATATTCAAGTTTTGTCATATCCGCATGGACGAATTCAACTCTAGGGGACTCAGAAACTTTTTCCCGAGCAAAAGCTATCTGTGAAGCAGAGATGTCGACTGCAGTGACATGGAGTTCGAGCTCATGATTGGCCATGAGTTGAGTACAGGGGACTCCTGGGCCGCACCCCAATTCCAGAACTGAGGCTTTTGGTGTGAGGTGTGCAAAGAGTTTAGAAAGGTAGTCGTTGACTTTGGGCACATGTCGAGAACTTTGCCACGCGAGATACCTTGGTGCACACACGTCGTATCCCTGTTGTACTAGGGATATTGTGTCCCTAGAGCTTGAGACGTTTGGGTGGGTTGAGACTGCATAAATGACGAGGTGGTTGCTTACCTGTTTTCAGCGTTGCTAGACATCTCCTTATGCAGGGAGTAGAGAGGAGGCAAACACACAACGGCCAAGGCAGTGCAATGCCGTGGACTCCCGTCATCCCATGTGCTAGATTCCCGAACTCCATTTGTTCAGCTCAGTGCCTGACATCCATCTCAGAGGATGCTAACGAGCCTGCAATCTAGTGTCGTGCTAATCCGTGAGTACGTAGCCTTGTCGGTTATGTCCGGCTGATCCGCGAGGAACTGTGGTCCTGGTGACTTGAATTTGAGAACGGCACAATGCTGCCGCAGTTCCCACCTCGTGGGTTTTCAACTTGTTCCCATTCATGCGTCTGCTACATTCTCTATTTCCCTCCGTATGTTAGAAGATGTACCACTGAGTCCATCAGACTAGTATCACATCCAGGTCCTTTTAACACCAGTATGGGGCCCGGTATTTCATGCCGAATGGCCGCGGGGGAGCAGACTTAGAAAGCCTAGTTATCCACGGAAGCCAGGGTTCTAGGGCTTTGTGTGAGAGGGACCGTAGCGCATGTCATTGTTCATTAGGTTGTCGAAGGTGGATCTTTGACGAGGAATAACCTGGACTTTTTGCTTGGCACGAAGTTGCCACCCAGAGGTTTAATCTCATTGTTACAGGAAGCCGGGAGGCGTGGATGATTTAACGATTCTGGGGTATGAAGCCGGCGCTCCTAAGTCCCGTTTCCGAGTATTTCCTACCCACCCCAGCGATTGTATAAAATATATCACATGGCACCATATTTAGCACGTTGCTCTACAGCGGATGTCGGAGACGACCAATTAATCGATTATCCGTGAGTTTACGGGTGTCTCACTTGTACCCATAAACCTTCGGATTATATCAGCAGTCGTTTCGTTGCCACGTGTTCAGTGCCTAATTTAAACTCCTCGCAGGGCGCCTTCGTCTTCGAGTTTGCAGACATAGGCTCGAAATTGAATTCGGAAATGTGGTGTAACTGATGGAAATGAAGTGGGAGCAAGAAGACCAGGCTCTTGTGCTCTCGTCAAATGTGCGTTCCTGTACACTGGATAGTGCATGGTGTGGAAGGGAAACGAGGTACAATGTTCTCACTCCAGACTTCCCGTGGCATTCTTGTTATCATGCGAGAACGAAAAGGGCAGAATTAGAGCGCCAGGTGAAGTATTTCTACTCGAAACCGACCGGCACGTTTGTCAAAAGATATTATCTGTCGAAGGTCGGGCAGTTTTCGGAACCGCATAAATACTGCCCCCATACTTCCAACTTCAAGGTCCATTAACGCGAACATAGTTTTGCAAACCTCCCCACTCACGATTAACGATTGACAAGACCATGGGCTCTTCTGGGATATTCGCCACTTTAACTCTCTTGCTCCCCTTCTTCGTTTCTGCAAGGCCGACCTTGCCGGCAACCAACGTCCTGGTTACCAACGACGATGGTTGGGCTACGGCACAAGTCCGCTCTGAGTTTGATGCTCTCGACGCTGTTGATCGTTTCAACGTCCGTTGTGCTTTTGGCTACCATCCTATGACATGATGATGATTGGCAATCTAGGTCATTCTCTCCTGTCCAGCAGTCAACAAGTCTGGGACAGGCAATAGCACAGCAGACCCAACTGTACTGGATACGCCATGTGAATTCGATACGTGCCCTGTTGGGGCCCCTGCTGTTGGGTTCAACGAAACCGATCGTAAGTGGTTTAGGCTGGATAGCCAACGAAGCAGACTTAGCCTAGCGTTCGATAGCACGATTGAATTATGTCAATGCCTTCCCGTATGTCCTCCTTTGATGCTGATGGTGACTTGTTGGGCTAATAGGGGTTTGATCTCAGCGTTGATGCTGTGAGTTTCGGGATACAGACGCTCGCACCCAAGTTCTTCAATGGTCAACCACCTGACTTTGTAGTCAGTGGGTCCAATATCGGCAGTCAGTGATCAGTTCAATCTCACTCTCCCTCCATTTTCTTACGATCACGTCTTTAAGATAACCTCGGCCCTGGGATAACAGGCTCAGGAACATGGTCAGTCCCATCCCAATCCTCTAAACACCTTCTCACTCACTTGCCTAAAACAGTCGCGCGGCAGCTCAAGCCGTAATGCTTGGGGTTCCAGCAGTCGCCTTCTCCGGAGCGACCGCCTCCCTAGTCTCCTACACAACTTTAGAATCTGACCCAACATCTCCTGTAACCCTCGCTGCTCTCACCTACGACACCCTCACTGTCCGCCTCGTCGAACTCCTTGTGCCACCCAACCGTAACAACCACACAAGCATTTTACCCCCCGGTGTGGTGTTGAACGTGAATTACCCACCTACAACGAATTGTTCTAGTGCAGATGATTTCAAGTGGGTTTTGACGAGGTTGGCACCAGCAACGAATACAACTATGGACGTGGAGACATGTGATAATGGTGGGGTATTGACGGATGAGAGCACTGCGATTGCGGTACCGGGGTGTTGGATTACGGTTAGCGTGTATGACGCGGTTACGATTCAGGATGTGAATGCGGAGACACAAAGGATTGTCTTAAATAAGTTGAGGAGTATTCTAAGTTGTCAGTAGGAGAAAGTAGAGGGGTCGGCGTATGTGTTATGAAGACCGGTAGGGTCGAAATTTGTTCTATGGGATGATCAATTATTTTTCTGCATTGAAGTGGTTTTGTGTAGAACCGTACCCAACAGGCTAAAGTGGGAATGGAAAGACTAGAAAGCCTTGCCAACGAACGTGCATTCCAGTGTCATTCATAGCACATGATGCGACGAAGAGAACGAGGCTTTCATTTCTCACCGTTCGCTTCCCGTGGTATGCACTAGCCGAAAATCATAATGAGCGAGGTTCCGGGACCTGAATGTTCATATGTAAACTGAACTGTGGCTGCTGGATTGATATTTAAAGATTTGGCATAAGCGCATAAATACTGTCGAAAATCCGGCAAGAGCAAGGTCTAGTATTCACTTTACTATGGGGCTCACCAAGCTTTTTCTCTTCTCAATCCTATCTCTCGCGACTGCGGGACCTACGGGGCGAGTAACGAAACCACGCCATACCAACATCCTCGTAACGAATGACGACGGTTGGGCCGAGGCACAAATCCGATCCGAATTCGACACTCTCGACGCGGTAGATCAATTTAACGTCTGTAAAGCCACATATTATTCATCCTGTGATTACTGATGATATTTGAGGGTGTAGGTTATCCTTTCCTGTCCAGCGGTCAATAAGTCTGGAACGGGGAACACAACGGCAGTACCGGCTGTGCTCACTGCGCCTTGTGAATACGATTCGTGCCCTGTTGGATCGCCTGCCATCGGATTCAATGAGACTGATCGTGAGTTTTCAAGATTACCTTGGTTAGGAAGGAAACCCACGGTAAACACGACTGCTGTGCATAGCACGATTGAACTACGTCAATGCATTTCCGTATGCTCGTTTTTCTCTGTCGGAAGCTCTAGTCTGACGGAGTGGCGGTACCCATTTGTTAGCGTCGACGCTGTAAGGTTCGGAATCGAGACCCTCGCGCCTAAGTTCTTCGACGGCCAGCCACCCGACTTCGTCGTGAGTGGATCCAACGTTGGCGGTAAGCTGGCTTCAGATTCCGATTGTCTGCTCAACGCTGCTCACTGCCCCACCTCTTCAGTAAACCTCGGTCCTGGAATAAGAGGTTCAGGCACTTGGTCAGTAATACCACCCTAGGCCCAATAGAAATTGGAACCATCTTCTTACCTTATGACAGCCGTGCAGCAGCACAAGCGGTTATGCTTGGCGTCCCAGCAGTCGCCTTCTCCGGATTCACCGCCGAGCACATCTCTTACACGACACTCACAACAGACCCTACATCCCCACTCACGATTGCCGCACAGACATACAACGCCCTCACACTCCGGCTCGTGGAAACATTGCTCGCGCCATTCAACTCGGATGAGGGACCCAACGATCGCGCGAATATTTTACCCCCAGGTGTGGTGTTGAACGTAAATTACCCACCGACGAACGCAACGTTTTGTCCAGAAGTGAGCGACTTTAGGTGGATCCTGACCAGGCTTGCACCTGCTGTGGCCGGGACGCGCGATGTTGATGTGTGTGAGAATGGCGGCGTGTTGACGGACGAGTTGACGGCGATTCAGGTGCCGGGTGGGTGTTGGGTCACAGTTAGCGTGTATGATGCGGTTACGATTCAGGATGTGGATGCTGAGAAGCAAGGAATTGTGGCAGATAAGTTTGGCTCTATTTTGAGTTGTCAGTGATTGCGAGTTGAGGTTATCGCGAGACTTGTACCACACATGCACACCCCTTCGATGATAAATAAAAGGCTTGTCTGCGGCTATAATGGCGCAGCAACTTCTTCTTCGAACTTAACTATTTTCTCTTTCTTGTATAGATTCTGTGTCGTCTCGTGATTGTTTCAGACCAATGCTTCCAAGGCGTCGAATATGACAGAACTAGCCTATAATTACATAACGGGAACCCCGAAGCTACATATTTTATCTTGTGACCTTCGCATGACCTATCATTGACACCGCGCTGCATACTGCGCATTGCGTAGTCTGGTTCCTTAAAACTTATAAGGATTATCCTGGCACGATTGGTCTCGCATCTCCCTACAATGTCTACCACCTTACGGGACCACTTACGAAACATAAGCGACTCAGTTATTGACCTCGATCCACTACATGACGCCGCCCCGATCAAACAAGCGATACAACGGCAGCAGGATGATATGGCTAGTATTTTGGGGCTTTTTGACGAGACATACGCTAATCGTCTGCGGAAATTGAACACGATGGAAGCATCGACGAGGATCCTCCCTCCAGAAATATTAGCCCACATCTTCTCGTTTGCGCGTAGCCATCAGAGTCCCCTCAAACTCGGAGGGGTATGCTCGCACTGGCGGCAAATCACTTTATCCACGCCTCGTCTTTGGTCCCTTCTGGCACTTTCCATTCCCTTAGACTCGGATACAGAGAAGAGAAAGCAGAATACCGTGAACTTGCTCCAATTCTATTTGGACAATGTCAAGGATGTTCCGTTTTCTCTTACGTTGTATTTCCCCTGTCATCTCTTTCCCTTCAAGAAGATGTTAAATCTCCTCCCCTCGTTGCTCCTCCGCGAAGAAAACGGTCGAAAGGTGCAGAGTCTTAGACTCAAAGATGCACCTTTCGAGTGGATTTCTTCACTTTTCAAGTTCCCCAACATTGCCACTTTTGGTATATGCAAGTCCGAATCCCATCGTGACGGTGTTTTAGTACTCCCCCTGACCAACTCCCCTCGCCTCCACCACCTCGTGCTCAGTGGTGTGCAGGATTTACATATCGCGCCCAACAACGTTGAGCTTACGCAGCTCACGAGGATCTACCTGGGGAGAGTAGCAACCCATGTTGCCGTTTCGTTGCTCATGCGGTGTCCCAATCTTACCGAGTTTGAATACATCTGTCCCATCCCTCCCAGACTGCAATCTATGGACGATACCCAGACTGACGGACTCCTTGGCACCCCGATTATTTTACACCGATTGGAACACTTCAGTTTGGCATATCCACCGATTGCAGCTGATTATGACTGCTCGTTCTATTCATGTCTGCACTTCCCAGCGCTACGTGCCTTCCGCTGGAGGTCCAGCGGTTCGATTCAATTCGACAACACCCTCTTGCGGGCGCTACTCCCCCGGTTTCATTCAACTTTATCCCTCCTGGACATCCGCTATGCGAATGGATGGTCAAAGAGACTTGTGAAATTCGTGTTTGGCCATGCCGTAGCAGTGGAGGGTTTGCACTTGGACCACTGCGATTATATCACCCTGATCAACATGATCACCGCACTTGGTGGACGAAGGAGAGGCCGAAGAAGTACATCTTTGCCAAAGTTGAAGAATATGACTGTGAATGGAATTGTTGTCTCCGATCACGCCAGTGACAACACTGTAGCCAAGTCTGAAGCAAAGATGGCGGCTCTCATTCTCGATATTCTTCCCGGTCGTTATCGAAACCCCGCCGCGAGGTTTTCGTTGAAGATGCAGAAGTGCAGTGGGATTTGGACTCAGAATATGTGGGATGCGTACCGTTTGTTGAAGGGAGAAGGGATTGAGATGACGCTTTCGCCGGACGTGTGAGCCGGAACAAGAAGGGGGTGTATGGGACCTGTACGGGACTGCGATTAGTGTATCAATAGAAGGACGATGAGTATATAACGCCGGGGGAACAAGAAGTAGGGTGGAAGCAACTAAAACCTTTTGTGTCATGCCTTCTGTCTGTTAATGCGTATGTCTTATATTTGACTTGCCCTTTTTGCGAAGGCGGTTAGGCGGCAGCTACCTAAAGAGAATCTCCGTAAGCAGTGGAGACCTACCCCATGCGCAATGAATGTCTGGCTACTAATGCTAGCTCTCTCTGCCGGATGCAGAAGTCAAGTATCAAGTGTCATCAAATTGTAGCCAGTTGTCCCTTCTCCTGATTCCGCCATGAATGCCTTCCCAAGGGAATAATCCACAGAGACCAAGATGCCACCATGTGCCACTTAGGCAGCTGATGGTGCTTAGGCCTCAGTCCTGGAATGCAAGGCTCGGGCATTTGGCCAGCGACACCATCCCCATCCCCAAGGAAGAATAATCTGCTCACCCTCAGGGCCTCACACAAGAAACGGTCGCGTCCAAGAGATTTGTCTATCTCTCAGTTATACTCGCTGCCATAGCTTTTCTCCAATCACTCAGACCTGATTTTTACCGCGTGTTTTCTTCATAGGATCATACAGCTACTGCTTGATTTTTATTTTTTATTACCTTAATTCTGTGAACCAGGGCCACTTCGCATTACTCCAGCTTTCATTGCATCGCACCACTGATGCCACCCGTACCAGTCTCTCCACCAGTAGCAACACCCATACCGGTCGTTCTGCCAGTAGTACCACTCGTACCACTCGTACCACCCATACCACTTGTACCACCTGTACCACCTGTACCACCCATACCACTTGTACCACTCTCTCCACCCAGAAGTACCAGCAGCACCACCCTCACCACCGCCAGCAGCACCAGCCCCCGTGCCCCCAGGTCCCGTCTGTGAGGGTGGGGGGGGAATAACACGGCAGCAGGTCCAACAGCTGCCGAGCTGCTCAGCGTTCCATCCTTGGCAGTTGACTTGTGCGGGGGGAGCACTGTCTCAAACAGATGCCCGGGGTTTGGGTGTTGTCGGTCCCCTGCTGTCCAGAGTTGTTTTGAGGACTGTTTTGAGGAGCAGGGATTCCAAGGGCGACGCTAATGCTGAGCAAGGCGATCGCGGTAACAACGGCGCTTGGTGTAAGTTTCATACCTAGAACTTTATGATAAGCCTCGGGGATGAACAAATCAAAGAGACGTTACATTTGGTTTCTATGATTATCACCAAAGAGAGGAAGTGCGAGTAGTGGTTGTGATTGATGTAAGTGAGCCCGAACTCAGGAAAAACTTGTGTGATGTCTCTGGAGGGATGAGGGGAAAGGTTGACGGTCTTTTATACCTTTTTACCCGACCGTCCAGCACGGTTAGGAAATAGTGGTTATGTGTCTTTTTTTTTTCTCTTTCAAGACCTTTTTCCGCACGAGAAATGAAGCATTGCAGCTTGGCGTCGTATTGCTGGGTTCTGGTTTGTCGTCTAGTTGGAGCTACTAGAATACGCGTCACCCGTAAAAATAGATGGAAGTAGGAGCTGACATATGAAATACGGGACAATGAGACCTGCGGGATAGTGAAGTCGACATTGGGTGGGTTTAAATGTTCATTTTGGATTTTCATCGACGGACGGAAGGGTCATCATGGGAGCAGAAGCGAGAGAAGCATTTCCAGTGAACAGCCGCTTGCGCGCTATTCAATGACACCGAGTTAGCTGCTTGGTAGATACCAGGGGAAAGGGAGCTTCGAGGCTGTGGAGATATGCGGTATGAGGGTCGTCCGAAAATTGTTCGAAGCCTGGAGTATAGGTTTTAAGTCATTGATTGATTACTGCGGCTCCGATAACCATGCTATTGGAGGTTAATGAATACTAAGTACATGCACATCACGGAATATAGAAATGCGGAGTAAAAGAGAAACTCAGTGGACATCTGAGATACAGCGAGTGTGAATAAGGCGTCTGTGTGCCGACTCGGAGATGAGGGATCTTGGTTGCACATCAGAGTATGTGACAACAGTTATATCATTTCATCTCCCTTGTCGCGCCCTTCGCACTCCCCTCGCATTAAATACAGTATTTGCCATTTCTGTAGTTTCATCCCTCATGTCTGAGGCGGGCGATCTGCTTGTGATCTTGCACTCGACTGCACGACGATGACTTCATCGTCAAGTCGATTCAACCTTTGAAATCCTCTCCTTTCTGCTTGAAAACCTTATCTGATCCTGCTTGTAATAGTTGTAACACGGCACCGTCATGTTCTAATTACTATGCGCACGAGAAATGTTAAGCGTGAACGGCACCTGAAGCTTTCGACGTGCATTTACATAAGCCAACTTGGCAAGCTTGGCGTGGTGACTTGGGTCCAGGGGGCCACAAGGCAAGCGGTAGTCTGCTCATCTGCCTTCATTCACTCGTTATACCCTCTACACAATGAGATCCATTACCCTAGTCGCTCTTTTACTCTCTTCTGCCTTTGCTGCAGAGTTTCTTGTCGGTGTTGGAAAGGATGAAACAACCGGGTATGTGCAATCACTATCGCTTTTTGAACGAGTTGCTGACGTTGCAGTGGGGTATAGGAAAAAAGGCATCGGTTTCGATCCCTCAGTTATCCACCCTATGGCTGGAGACGTCGTCGCATTTGAGTTTAGGAGTGGTGCGCATAGTGCCGTCCGTATGTCTCCTTGTTCTATTCCTTTTTTACCTGGCGTGGCTGACAGTGGGGCTGGGGTAGAAACGACATTTGAGACACCTTGTGTGCCTCTCGATGGAGGGTTCAACAGTGGCGTTTTCCAGGTATGCATCTTTATTCGCATTGACTCCAACTTCACGTGAAAAGGGAGTGAGTGCTGATAGCGCCCATTCGTGTGATTCATAGGTCGACGACAACCTTCCCGTTGATGCTCCAGGCCTTCCCAGCGTCCGGATCACGATAAACGATACGAATCCGATCTGGTGAGCAGTAATTTCCTTTTCTTGCAGCATTTCGCCCCTGATTCACTCGAAAACAAAATCAGGATATTCGACCAGGCAGGTGGCCTTTGCCAGCAAGGTGCCGTCCTCGCTATCAACCCCACCCAAACACAAACACCTGCACAATTCAAGGACAACGCAGCTAAATCTCCCGTCGCGCCACTCACGACCTCTGCTGCATCTTCTGCTACTGCCAGTGAGTCGGGTGCGGGTGCAGCGGCCTCGGGCACGGCGCAGAATGGTAACTCTAATGGCGCGTCTCATTTGGGTATTAGTGCCGGTGTCGGGTTGGCAGGCGTGGTGATGATGCTTTTTGCTGGATTGCTTTGAGGGGTTAAGGATTTGGGTTTTGGAATTTTAAGAGTGTTTCTTCGTGCTTTGGAATTTGTTTGGTGATTGCTAATGTCACGCAGGGATTATACCACCTATCATCTTCGTACTTATTTCTGGTTGTTGTGTGTATACAACAATACACTCGTTTTCTCTTACCAACTTTTTGGTCCTCATCTTGGGAGTGCCGAGCCCTATTCTTGTCCCCACTAATATTTCTCTTCGTTGGTTGTCCTGCTCCTATACCTTAAGGATACTGGGACATCATTACCCTTACAGCACTGGTGAAGTATATCGCGCACCCCCGACTTTGCAGTCCGCCCGCCGACAACTGGAGAGCACTTTTGACAACTCCACTGACTATTGTTCAGTAAATTCAACGGACTCGGCCGACAGACGCACGCTACATACGCCTGCCACGGTGCAGTCATTTAAATCAGGTTTACGGGTCACGGTAGAGCATCTTACGCCAGCGGGCACCCTAACCTGTCCCATTCAACTTCTAAATATCATAAGTACGTTGATATCTGTTGACTAGGTTCCTTTGTGCTCTTCGCGAAATTTCCCATTCCCCATCATCTCAAGACCACGCTTGGCACGCCGACTTCGCCTTGAAATAATGGTTTATACTTCGTTTCTTCGTTCCCCATGTTACTCGCAATGCCAATCTCCTTACCCCTACATACTCTCATATGCACCCCGCGACTCTAAAGACACTGAACCTCGTACCTTTAGTCAACTTGCCTAAGCTTATTCTCCTCCCTCTCACGATCCTTTATTATCTTCTCCGCATCCTCCTTTGCCGCTTCCACAAGTATGTTCACATCATGTTTCGCAAGGTATCCAGTATCATGTTTCGCTGCCGCACTCTGTGCGTGTGACGCGAGTGAGTTAGGGGGTGGACGGTAGCCGAGTTTCTTGTGTTCTTCGGACATGAGTCTCCTCGCCTCGACTGTGGTGCGTTATGAATTATTTTTTTCATGGACACGTATAGTAGGGGAGAGTGTACCTAAGCTGATCTTGTCGAGGTCGACTCTATTGGTGGTTCCAGACGTGCTTGACATCATACCTTGGTGGTACTACATAGAAAGGAACATGCTGTGTTTGTTAGTTCTACTAGCATTTAGCCCGTGCTTCGCACGGGGTCATATGGTGTGCCATGCTTGTGTCACTTCTGTATCTTATTTTGTATCTTACTCGCTCAATGAGTTCAGAATACGTAGTGAGACATTTGAAGTTCAATGTACAAAGGTACAGATAACTAAGTATAGATTTCATCAGTTTCAGCGTAAATTTCTTTTTCAGCCTTCTTTGCCTCTTTATCAACAGCGTCCAAATCAATACCAAGTGTCGCAGCATACTTCTTCCACGCTGCAGGTAAGCGACTTGAGGTAACGATACAAATACCACGTTGGATGTAGTCGGGGTTAGCGTCATATGGGCTACGGTTTTGAAGACTGGTCCCATGAACGTCTTTTGGGCGCCAGGCTATAGTACAGTTTGCTGATGCTTCGACCTTAATACCATAACTTCCTATGTAAAAGTGGCCACCGTCGACCACTTTTGCACGGCGTCTGGTAGTGAAGGAAACAGCATATGGATGTGGCTGTTTTTCGTAGTGCATTGCTCTGTTTTGAAAAGTATTAGTTGGGGATGGATAATGAGGTGTTTAAATTTTACATACCTTGCATAGTTGGAGCCCATGACGCCTGTCGGGGGAGCAAGTTCAACGTCGTTAAACTTGAGTGGTTCGGAACCAGGTAGTTCGACGGTATAGGAGCCAGTTTTCGACATCTCTTTCCATTCGGGAGTCATGCGAGGCATTACGTCTCTTTCCATCCAGTTGTCGAAAGTATTGAGTACGCGCTTGTCGAGGTGGCAACGCAGCCAGTTCCAAAAAAAAGCAAAGACGCTGCATTGTTTTTTGTCGAAATTGGCAATTTGTTCATCTGTAAATTTGCGGAGGAGGTTCCTGACCCAATGGAAGGCAGGTTTGCTTCTTGCTCCTGCCGAAAGACCTATCATGGCCAAGGTTCCTTCATCATCTCTCTAAATGAATTAAATTAGCCAGAGAAATAAATCTAATGTGGCTGGGCTCACCCTTATATTTCGGCGTGTTGAAGTTGCCTCTTCTACGATTTCATCCATCCATTCTCCAATATCTGGGCTGAAGCAGTGCCTTAGGACGATCAGGACAATTTCTTCAGTTTTTGTGTCTGTAATGATACACGAAGTTTTGGTGTCGATGACCAGTTGTAATTTGGATGGATCGATGATGATTGGTTCGTGGCGAGGAAGGCGAGAGTCAGCTTTGGGGTCAAAGCGAAGGTGGTAGTGCCATAGATCATGGAATTCTTCAGTTTCGGTAACCCATTTTCCCCGAGGGGGATATGCTGTTTTGAGTCGGCGAACTGACATTTCTTTAACACCGTCGCTGTCGTAGGTTTGGTTTGGATTATCGCGGTAAGCCTTGGTCATATCGTTTTCTTGAAGAAAGTTTCGCTTTGCATTTCGTTCGCTTGCCCGTGCAATCTTGAATGTTGCAAATGCAGCAGCTAGGGCAGGTGAATCCATTGTGCGTGCAATTCTTCCAGCCTCGCGAGTGGCGACCTGAACTAACTGGTCATCTGTCCTATCAACATAGAGCCCATTCCATTGAGCAGCGAATTCGCGGATGAATGCGACGAAGGGTTGTGGATCGGTGCGATAGCGAGCAAGCATCTGCTGTGCTTCAGTGTTTGTGGCAAGAACGACAGAAAATGCGTCATGGAATTCTTTTCGGGCTTTTTTCCATGATGCAGAAGGCTGATCCATCGCAAGCGCGGATGTGCAGATATGGTAGAGTAGGTGGCTGGAAGGATAAGGGATACCAGTTGCAGGGAGATAATAGATTAATCAGAATAAGATAATCACTGTTATGGCAAGCCATGTGACTTGCCAAAATTTCGCGCTAGTCGGTAATAAATTTCGTTGTGGCTGGTGGCCTTTTTTTTGCCCTCTGCACGCCACTTAGGTGGACCCAGCTTGCGTGTTGTCCGGCTCCCTCCATCGGGTGGTCGCTGTAGGGGGGATAACATTGTTCCCATCCTCCCCTGGCTTCTGCTGTTGCTCAGCCTCTGCTGTTGTGCGCACCTACACTGACTTCTGCCGTGTTTCCCACTCTTCGGTCTGTCCACCGCGCGTTCGGCGCATTTTTGGTGTGTTTTCAGCCTTCAAGTTGGGATGCTTTGCCAGGTTTTTTTTTTCCTGGTGAGTTTTTCGCAAATTGTTTCATTCCTTTTTCTGGCACAGTGGCTGTGTCATGCTGTACTGCTCAGTGCTCGTTTCGCGTGGGTTTGGTGTTTCAGCCATCCCTTGGACAATGGGCGTGTCCGGATCTTACATGAGTGCCGAAAGCAACCATTCCCCATTTGTTCAACATTTGACCTTAGACCTTTGTTCGTCGTTCCCAAACGTCCGTTCGGCACCTGACATTTGCCGTTTGACATTCAATGTTCAATGTTCAACATTCGACATTCAACGTTCAACATTCGACGTTCGACATTCAATGTTCAACATTCGACATTCAACGTTCAACATTCAACGTTCAACATTCGACGTTCGACATTCTACGTTCAACATTCGGCGTTCAACGTTCTATGTTCCACCTTCAACACTCGAACTTTGACTGGTGTTCCACCTTTGACCTTTGACCTTCGAGCATCGTCTTTTGTCCTCGCCCAGATCAATCCCTAAAAAACTCAATGCCTATAGTAGAACTTCCACAGGATCTGCTGCTGGGTGGCAGAAGGAAGAGAGTCGGACCTTGAGTTTTGAAGCTTTCGGCTAATTTGTCGAGCAATACCTCAAACACAGAAGCATCATCTATCGCACACAATATCGCGTACAGGTTATTCAAAGTTTGTGGGGCAACAAAGGCAGCTGTTTAGAGCAACTTAGTATTCAATTGAGGTTTCGTTAACGCGTGTGCTGGAGTGCCCAGGTATGTGAAGATCAGTGTCTAATTGTCTGTTTGATGCATTTTTGGTTTACGTCTCTCTTGTAGGATACTCTGATAGCATTGTACCAGGCAAGAAACACCCAGTCAGCACTGGCTGATGGCTATCACATTGTACTGGCGACTTTCTGTCTCCGATCGCTGACTACCATCAACCACTGACCACCAATGACTGCCAACGACCACCAATGACCGCCAACGACCACCAACCACCAACCACCAACCACCAACCATGGGCTGCCAATGACTACCGACCACCAACCACCAACCACCAACCATGGGCTGCCAACTACCATCAACCGCTGGCCAACTCGGGTCGCATTGGTGGATCGAAAAGTTTTCTCAAACGTGCCACTAACTGGCAGTTCTGGGCATATGACATTGGTGCTATTAAGGCGAGTGTTTCATTCGGGTGCACATATTATGCAGCTAATTTATTAACAGGCATGTGCACGATCATGTCTTGAATACTGCAGTTCCATTCAGAGGAAAGGTACCTCAACCCTACTTGGTCAACTGCATATCCCTCCTATGCGTGGCACAGGTGGTCTTTGCTATTCACGTTCCCCTAATCCTATGCCACGTCACCCTATACTGGCTTTGCCAAATCTAGATTTGATGGCAGGAGGAGTTGCTGGTTATGAGTACAGGTCTAGATATTATTGTTTTGCTTATTGCTGCTGCATGTTATGTTGAATTAATTGTAAATAATTTTTTTTTCTGTTTGGGAATGGGTTGGGTTCAGTTGTTGTGGCGCGGCCAGTCGTATTCAGTCTAAGCTGAGTGAAAGTTGTAAAGATTAGATTTCAGATATTTGTATTACTCCTGGTGCGATTTACGTTATGCATATAGTTCTCCAACTTCTTACATATATATGCCTCCAACTTCATGTGATAAGCGTGCTCATATTTACATATGTTATTGCATATAAGCACCTCTAGATGCAAAATATATTACTCTATGCTCCAAGTATGGTGATGCAATATTGCTCCAGCACCTGCCTGAATTGTGATGGTCTGAAATACGTGCACCACAGTGCTTTGAGATATAAGATCTGGAGTGGCGTCTTTGTGCTGCCGTATCACCTCAACAATCTTGCTTCCTAATCTTGCTTCCTGCTTTCGCCCCAAATGAACTTTCAGTCTGTATCAGACAGAGGTTGTGCTCTCCTCACTGGAATTATCGTCTTAGAAAATGCCCGAACTCTGGACGAAACCAAGCAGCGTCTCTTGACGTTTGATGGTCACATTTGTATCCCTAGCAGATTCGGAGATGGACCTGACGAACTTCTCGCTATTGTGCGATTCTATGCTCGCAACACCGAGATATTCTCAGCAGGATGCCAGTGGCCTGAGATGGTAGGCCCGTGTTTCATCCATGCAACAGTGCGTAAAAATATCTTGGCAGCCAGAAGTTTTCCTGACACGTTCCACATGTATCAGATTTCTGCTATTCCACCTGATGCCCATAGTCTGGCAACTGAGGGCGTTCCCATCGCGCAGTATGATTGCATTTGTAATGCAATTGTGGTATGTATAGTTACTTTATCTATCTAGCGATTATTATACTAAGATTGGCACACAAATAGCTAACTCCCATGGGAAAAGTCGACGGATATGTCCCAGAGCCACCACAGTTGACGGTCTCCGGCACGATCAACTCAATTGTGAAACGAAAACCTGAAAAAATCGTATTCACCACAGCTCCGACTCAATATATGCCCCCCCTGAAGGACGCCTCAAACTCACCCCGACAACCATTTCCAATTCGCTGCAGAATCAATCTTGCATCTCCTCGCTACATCAAAACTGATGGCAAGCCATGGGCTCCAGACATTAAGTTAAACGGCCGTACTGTCGTATATGGTGCAATCACGCGTATCACTCGAAAGGCTGACGACGACGCCTCCCAACCAAGGCAAATCATTTGTGTCAAATTAGATATCGCTGAGGTCGTCTATTGTGCAGGAGGACAAACCTTTACGCCGAATAAAGTTGATATAGGTGAGGCTCAAACCATTGCAAAAGTGATCTAAATTCAAAATAATTGCAGCTTCACCTCTTAAAGGAAAGGGAAAACAGCCTGCGACGAATTCTCCATTGAAATTCTCCTTCCGAACCTCCCAGCCATCGCCATCTGAAGGAAGTAGCTCTACGCTATCCGAGTCATCGCAAACTTCGCCTACGCCAACAGTCCCTCAGAAACGTTCAAAGAAACATGACGACATGTTGGAAACTGCCCAGCCTCAACTCAATTCAAAGAATGCTGAACCTGGGCCGTCTCGATCGAACAAAATAAGAGTTCCCCCTAGTAAGCATAGCTCTACAACTACTTCATAAACGCATACCAGAACCATTTAACTTGCTAAACTAAATTTGTACCATACTACATGTAACATAGCAACCTGAACTTGTTTGTTCTTCGACCTATTGTTGAATGTTGAACACTGGTGACGCCAACAAATGATTCTGTGTGAAGTACAGGTCAAATGTTAGTTGTAAATATACGCTGTTATTCTTTCGATACTTCAATGAAAAATAAATCCATATGCTTTAGATGCTAAAGTATGCAAAATGAAGTTAATTACGGATTTCCCTGTCTATTAACACCTCAGGATATACAATGTTCGCAATATCCGTATCTGTGGTACAGTTTGGAGTGAGTATTCGGACATGATTTTTGTGGGTTGCTCGTGAAACAGCGACATAAAGCTGCCCATGGCCAAAGACAGGTATGCGAAGATCGAGGCCCACCCATTTTGCTGATTGGCCTTGCGATTTGTTGATAGTCAGAGAGAACGCCAGTTTGATTGGGAATTGTCGCCGTCGAATCCTGAATGGCAATTCTCCCGAAGCTCCTTGGGAAATAAGAGCAATTCGGGGAATTAACACAATGCCACCATTGTGATCGCTACCGATTATTTTGGCTTCAATTACCCTCATCGACATCCGAATCACGACTAATCTCGTGCCATTGCATAAGCCTGTTGAAGGCGAGAGATTTCGAAGTAGAATAATAGGGCAGCCGATTTTGAGCCGAAGTTCGCCAGGTGGAAAATTGCCAGCATCAAGTGAACGCAAAAATTCAATTGGAATCCTGTCTCCTTCCTCAGATGGCTCGTTGTTTTCATCTACAACACAGTCGGCACTATAGAATGTGCGTTCTTCTCCCACTATCCGGTTGAGGATATACTGATTTACATCAGCAACGTCGGCATTGCGAGGGGCAAGAATCATGCGCTCGAGGAAATATTCTGGAGGTGGAGGTGGGTCGCAGTTGATTCCTGCATAGACAAAGTCGACCAGGTTGCTGTAACTGGTAGCTCGCATATCACTTGGAACAGCCACTTTGTTGTCCCTATCCATATTTCGCCCATGGCCAACATCTAACAGCCATCGGCTAAATTCTGCAGCATCAGGATCATGGCGGACACGCATATTCTGGTGTAGATAGTGGATTTCCATGTCTTTCCAAAGTGGTGATTTGATTATGGTCGCTCCAACGATTTCTTCTCGTGAAGCATGAGGAATGACAGGCAAAGTTTGCTGAAAATCGCCCCCAAAAATGACTGTTAGACCTCCGAAGGGACGGTTGTCATTCCGAAAATCGCGAAGTGTCCGATCAACTGCTTCTGCAGTAAAGCGATGCTGTGCACCAATTTCATCCCAAATAACAGCCTTTGCAACCCGCATCAGCTCAGCGCGATCACTGTCTTTGCTCATTGCACACATTGAATCCTCATGAACGCTGATGGGAATTTTGAACATAGAATGGGATGTGCGTCCACCAGGAAGAAGAAGTGAAGCAATTCCAGATGATGCGACACAAAGAACAATGTGTCCATCTCCTCGGAGTTTATTGCATAGCACATTATAGAGGAATGTTTTTCCAGTGCCTCCAGGCCCGTTAACGAAGAACGTCTTCGCAGTTCCAGACTCCACAGAAGCAACTATAGCTTCATAAGCTGCAAATTGCTCTGAATTAAGCAAATGAATGCGCCTGCGAAGTAGGTCCTGCTGCTGTTGCTGATCGTAATTGAGTTGCTCAGCGACCAGTGAATTCGTTCGCAGACTTCCCCAGTCGCGAGTGGGATACGGCATCCCAGGCCAGTTCTTTAAATCGTATCCTGATTCCTGAAGAACTTCGTTGAGAAGGTATAAGCCATAATCCTGGACGTCGGATGGTGCCGGATTTTGTATCCCTATTCGCAAAAGCCTCAAGGGGAGGTCGTCGCAAATTTGAGGCCAGAATTCATCCCAGAGAATTCTGGGTTGCGACGGAGAGCAGAAGATTAAGAGAGTCGCAAATAAGTGGCGTAATCGGCTTCCGAGTTGCATCTCGCAAGCTTCAGCAAGACATCCCCTCCATTCAGCGTCATTTTCAAGAAGGCCTCGGGCAAGGCATGCAGCATGGAACGTGCTGTAGCGAACACCATGGTACGTCCTGAGGTCTTCAAATGACGTAGCACCTTTGACAACTGCCAAAAGATGCCTTAAATAAAACCTCTCGCCAGCTGTAGGCCCAACAAAATACATCCGCCCAATTGCAAAGCCTTGTTTCCGAATTGCCCATCGCTTTAACTGGTCTTTCCAAACGAAATGCTGGGGAAACTCTTGGTATGTGTATTGCATCGCAAGCCTTCCGAGCTCTCCTCTATCAGCATTAGCAGCAAACCATGCTGTCAATGTTGTTTGCTCGGTTGTAGCTCGCTCATGCACAATGCTGAGGTCTTCTTCAGGATCAAAAACAACCATATGCTGGCCTGGAAGGTGAACTTGAAGCCGAACAACGTTTGGAGTTTGATCATGCATATCGAAATGGAAAATGCGATGTGTGGCTTCAGAGGCTGAGATATAACGGCCACTGGTATGTTGTTTGATTTCATCGTCACCGATTTCTACTGCTGCGATATCGCCACCTTTTTGGAGATATTTGAAGAGGTATTTGAGTGATCCTGATGATGCGACGGCCTCACAATTGATATGGCAATCAAGTTCAGTCGAAAGAAGTGGGCAATGACCAACGACCCATCTGTTATCGACTTCATGGTGACCAACTAAGAAGACTCGCCCATCGTTCGGCCGCTTGTAGTGAGGGAAACCCAGTTCATCAATTGTCGTAGCGTCACAAAATGGCTTGGGATATCCTTTTGAGCAGCAGCCATTTTCCATGCAAGGAGCTCGTGGATTAGCAGCACCACATGGACCATGAACCATACAGCGCTTGACAGTCTCGAAAAGGAGTGGCTGAGTTTCTGGGTCAGGCCATTGGGCTGAAATGCATGAATCGATTGCCTCCACTGAATTTAACTTCCATCCTTCTGCGAGAATGATGAGGGCATGCATGTGGGGAAGACCTCGCTTTTGAAATTCGATGGTGTATATATAGGCAGCGACATTGCCGAAGATCCTGTGTTTATAAATGCGATCCAGTAAAGCTCTTTTCTTGAGCTGAAAGACGCGCGCGACCAAATCAGGTCGGTCCCATGATGTCTCTCCTGGCTGTAGTTCTCGAGTAATCTCTGCCCACTGTGGATTGCAAGTCATGGTAAGGAAAATATCACAGTGGCCAAAATGGCGAGCAATTGCCATAGAGTCTTGATATCGCTGCTGCATGTGGCGGGGGCCTCCAACATATGAAGATGGAAGAATAACTCTCTTTCCAAGATCATTTAAGTCAAGTTCTTCGTCTCCTGCACTCAAAGCATCCTGGAGCCCACTATAAAGGCATGCTCGCAGCTTAGGCTGGTTAAAGCGAAGATATCGAAGTCGATTTTGGTCAATGGAGGCATACATGTCGACTAAATATCGCTGGAGCAGCCGTTTACTGCGTAGTAGTGTAGAGAATTCGTTAGGCCGAACTTGCAAGCGAAAAGCAGTGTAGCGCGATTGAGAGAGCCGCCGCTGCTGGTGTTCAGGCCGATCAGGCTCGTACATTTCTAGATCGGGATGCCAGCCAGGTTCACCTCGTGGAAATAGAAGAACGTAGTAGAGAGGTGTATATGCTGGATGGAGGTCGCTGATAACTTGGAGGCCACCACTCCGTTGATAAAGGACAATATCTCTTGGATTGGGTTCTTCACCACTTGAATCACAGATGATAACAGCGACTTCATCGGCCACAGGCAAATTGCCTCTCCTCGGATGGTAGCCAGGTGCAGCTTGAAGGTGGGCAGTGATATGGTCGCTTTCTTCCCCCTCTTGTCTAATAACTTCAAAAGCATGTCGAAAGATTTCAGGGTATGGATTGCTCTGAAGAAGTGTGGTTTGGAGAAGCTTGAGTGTATGTGGATTGAGGGTTTCGTTCAGAGAGCGACGGTTGTCGAGAGCAGTCTGGGGATCATAGATATACAGCTGAGCATACGTCGGCTGGTGACCAGGTGCAGGTTGTAGTGGACCTGCACGGTGATAAAGCTCCCCAAATATTCGAAATACTGGCTCTCCTCGACCATTGTTGATGGCATGATCTTCTTGTGCACAAAGGGAAGTGAACGCAAATGCTCTGTTATACTTCCAGATGTTTTCGCGAAACTCTTTTGCTTGAGGGTTTTCAGCCGTGAAAAGCTCAAAAAGAGCAGGAGGGGGAGCTTGAAGGAGTGGGAGATGAACTTTGCCTCGGTCGCAGCACATGCCAAATTTTGGATTACGGGCACTTGACGAAGCGAGCTTTTCATCCAACCAATGAAGGGCCCCACAATCAGGGCACTGAATGTCCATGGAACCGAGATCGTGACGCTCAGCAAGCTCTTGGTATGGCTGGCGTGCTAAGCCCTTAAGTTGGGCAGTTGTACCATTAGCGAGGCAAATAGATGGTCCTCCTAATATGTTGACGTGGTCAGGTTTATCCTCAAAATTAAATAGCGAAAAACCAATATCTACCTTGGTTTATTGGTTGGCGAACAGTAGTTGGCCGTTGAACATGTTGGTTTTGATCTGCTCTTTGAGCTCTCTCTCGCTCACGGCGACGCTGCTGCCCTTCTGAGCGCCGATTGACTGGTTGGAGATATGCAGCTAGCCGGTTTGCATTGCCTTGAATTTGGCCTAAACAAAAGTGGTCAGTATTCCAGCTCAAGAGCAAAAACTGGAGATATTCTGACCTGTAAGACTGCTAGGAATCGGACGTGAGACGTAGGTGTTTAGTGTATCACTGAAATGAACGCCAGGAGAGGTAGGGTCGGGCTGTTGTCGCTGAGCTTGATTGTGGTAGATGAAGTTGTCGGCTTCTTGAGATTGTTGTTGTTCTTCGCTCTGTTGGTGGTGGCCATGAGGACAGTAGCAAACTGGCTGAAAAGGTTCTTCATGTGTATGCTCATCGGCTCTATCTTTGTGAATAGAATAAGTACTTCCTTATTTCAGTGACTAAGACCATAAAAGTGCTTACCGTAGTGCTGTTGCGACAACCTCTGATTCTGGAACTGTTGTGAGGTGAAAGCAAAAATGCCACAGCGAGAGCCTGGCTGGGATGAGGACAGTGGTGGCAAGGGAAGGGCAGATTGTCGCTGGTTCAAAATGGAGGCTGAAAAGCGACTACCACTTGAAGAGGCAAAGGTTTCCGATGAATACTATCACATAAAATATGGGCCATTGAAGTAAGAATGCTGAGCAAACTAAATAAACGGAAGCAGAAAATACACACTATATCTGCTGAGTTCTGATAATTCTCAGTACTATTGCTTGAAGATGCAGCGAAGGCAGGACCTTGAGTTTGAGACGGCTCAAAATTCTGGGAGGTGCCAGAGAATGGCATGCAGTGTCTGCGAGGACTGGTTGAACGCTCTTCTGCCCAGTGGCGAGTTTGTTTGCGATGGTTGTGCCTCTGAGCTTCAGCAGAGTTGTTCATAGATCGAACACTCCTTGGTCTCATTGTATTTGCGAAGGGTATGAAATTATTCAAAGCAAAAAGCTCAAAGAAGCACTGAAATTGCCAGTTAGAGCAAAGGTAGGTGGAAAGCTCTACCACTCACTGCGAAACAAAGAAGGAGAGAAAGGGTTTGGTTGCCCAATCTAGCCTCCAGAGCAACTTACGATATTCACCATTGGCGCGACCTCCCAGCCTTCAGGGAATTGCACCGATAGAAATTTGGGTTTCATTGAGGAAGGAGGCACAGTGGTGCATGGGGATCATTTGGAATGTATATTTGCTCATTTTCTCCAGCATTGAACACAGAGGTTGAACCTGTGGTCCCAAACCATGACGTCTTTTTTCAATCTGAATTCTGAATTTACGTCCTACTTTTCAAAAAAATAAGGCTTAATTAAGAGTTGGAGCAGACCCTGCTGTGTTATACTATATTTGGTAAGACTGGGATACCCGTTTCCTTGGGCACCTGGTTTTAGCATTGCTAGCTTTTTTTGGAGGACCCACTGAGCGTCTAGCTTGTTTGGGAGGACCCTCAGAGGACGATGAGTGGGGCATGAGTGGGGCATGAGTGGCTACCTCGCGTGGTTTGTCTCGTGGGAGAAAAAAACTGTCGTTTGTATAATAGATATGTATAAGGCTGTTGGAGACATACTCCAGGGCTATGTCATCGGGTAGTGCACATGATTCTTCGGCAGAATACTCGTGGCTGTGGTGGCGAGCAAGGATGTTTACCAAGTGTGTAATCGTACCTAAGAACGAGTGCCGATGGTTCCCGAACCGTTGGCACATCAAATCAACAGGAATGGCTTCAGCATGGCCGTCTTCAGCGGCTTGCCTGTTTCGACATCGACGTTTTGTATTATTTGTGTCGGTATCGTTGGCAAAGAGGGCAAACAAGCCTCTCCGTGATGCAATTCAGCTAATTGAAACTACTCTTGTGGCGCGGTTTGCAACTCCTACCGCCGCTCTGCAGAGCTGGCGCAGTTTTGTCATCCGTCGTGTTTTGATCATATCGATTCTGCAGGTGGTGTTTTCGGTGATCTTCTATTTCGCACCGATCGCGATGTATCAGAGGTGGTTGATGATTGAGTATGCAACAATATACACGATGGCACCTATGTTTTCGCTTCGTGTTGGATCGGGATGTGAATGGGCATTTGGCGTTGGTACATGGGCCTCAAGAAGTTGACTGGGTCGCCTTGATTGCTAGCATGTCCGTTAATTCTGCCGGTCCAGTATCTGAATTCTGGCCATGCGTATTTCGATATCATGCAATGTACTATCTACTTGACCCGCCCAGTTAAATCATGATAACCTGAAGTACTCAGACCTGGGTGTATGAAGAACGAGAGTGTAGAATGGTTAGCAAAACGAATCACATGACGCTTCGGGGGAATACTCGTGGCTGTTAGAGAATGAAAAAGAGTTGTGTGTTGCACTCGTACTTGCAATGGCGAGTGCTCGCAGTTTGTCTGATGTGCCTGAGGAACACAACTCGGACAATTCATCCATCGCTTTTGCCCCCACCTCCCATCCCCTCTACTCCATGCCCTCAGCCACTACCTCCTCCTCCCGCCTCATTGGAAACACCGCTCGCAGGACCTCCAGTCTCAGGTCTCTCGCTGCATGCGCTTCAGACCTCAACCCTTCAACCACAACACCCCCCAATGGAAGTGCCGCATCTACACCCACATTAGCCCCTGCAGATGCACAACCACCGCCAACACAATCCTCCTCCTCCTCCTCTCAACGTGGGTCTCTCAAACGCGCACCCTCAACCACTTCCACTATCAATGGGAACAACAGTGGTCCTTCTCCTCCCACATCCAACCCAAGCGGTTCAGCATCCGCAACTCCACGCCACTCCTCGTCCTCTCGTCACCTACACGCACACAGGGATCGTGATGTCCATATCCCGCGTATGCGTAGTACTCCAAGACTCGTATACGAAAAAGACGCTGATCCAGCGCCTAGTACGGGTATGTATTGGAGTCGTGCACCCGTGTATGGTGCGATTCCGAATAGAAGCATGAGAGCGCATAGTGTTACTGTCGTGGATAATGTTGTTTGGTTGTTTGGTGGGTGTGATGAGCGGGAGAGTTGGAAAGATGTGTTTTGTCTTGATGTTGGTGCGTTTGCTCTAACACTCTCGTGTGTGTGGTGGATGAGAGCGTTGATTTCTTGATTTTTTTTTGGCTATGTTAGAGACGATGCAATGGACACATCCTGAATGTTTAGGTGATATACCCCCACCTTCACGCGCACATTCTGCAACTCTCGTCGATAGAAAAATCGTCTTTATAGGTGGTGGTCATGGCTCGACGTATTATGATTCCGTGTACATACTCGATACCCTCTCACGGCGATGGACACGACCTACCATCGCTCCAGGACCTACACCTCCACAGCGCAGAGCGCATACGGCCGTGTTGTATGGGAACAAGATATGGGTGTTTGGTGGTGGGAATGGGATGATGGCCTTGTCGGACGTGTGGACCTTGGACGTCAGTGCCTTGATGCAGTATGGACCTTATGGATATGCCGGTTATGGCCCTTATGGACCATGTGGTGGTGGTGGTGGGAGTGGAGGGAGAAGTAAAGATGGGAGTGTGACGATGAAGTGGGAGTTGGTCGAGACTCATGGCGTGAAGAAGCCTGGGCCGAGGGGGTACCATACCGCCAACCTTGTCGGGAATATTATGGTCGTCATTGGAGGGAGCGATGGGAAGGATAGTTTTGACGAGTTGTGGACTTTGGATTTGGGTGCGTTTTATGTTTTCATGGCTATTTTCTTGATCTTACTCTACTGCTAGATACGCGTATATGGACACAGATTAAAACGAATATGCCGTACAAACGTCTCGCGCATAGCTCGACCCAAGTCGGGTCTTATCTATTCATATTCGGGGGACACGATAGTAAAGAATATACATCCGAACTTGTCCTTCTTAACCTTGGTATGTCTCTCCACCTCTCTGTCTACGACTCTCACTATCAAAAAAAGCTCACACCTGCAATCTTTTAGTCTCGTTACAATATGAACCTCGAACCGTATACGGAAAAATTCCCGCTCCGCGCGGATATCATGCTGCCGTTCTCGCCGATAGTAGGCTCTTCCTTATAGGAGGGTTTAATGGCTCGCACTCGTTTGATGATGTGTATATTTTGGAGTTGGCGGCGAGCGCTTATTTGCCCCAGGTGACGAGTTTTGCTATTGAGGCGCTGGCGCCGTAGGTAGATAGAAAGAGTGTCGGACGGATAGATGGGTGGGTTGATGGTTCGCTTGAATTTGGGTACATCGCTTTGGGTTCTTTGGTTTTTTCGGACCTAGTAGATATTATCACTTGTGAGGGATAAATCTGGATTTTGCTTCTCTTTTCCTTGTCGGTGTGAAGAAATCTTTGCTGCTTCCTTTGCAAGGAAGTACGCATTCATTTGTGCAATGCAAAGTAGACTCTATTTTACAAGATGCTCACACCTACCTTCCACGGCGAACTAAACCTGATGCCTTTTTGACTACTCGACATTTATGTACTCCCCAGCACCTCAATACCAAGTACCCCAAACCACCACCACCACCACCCTGCTCCGCCCGAACCCTCGCCGCATCCCTCTGAGTGGGTAGTCGGTGGTGGTGGTTTGGGTGAAGCGGCTGATGCGTTTGGGCCGCCTTCTTCGGCTGCTTGTTTGAGGAGGGCTGTGTCGTGGCTGCTGGTGTGGTTGAGGGAGAGGTTGCGGGAGGCGAGAGGCGGCGGATTGGGCCGTGGAGGAGGAGCCTGAGGGGGTGGGTAGCCTAGGCGTCTGTGGTTAGGCTTTAGGTACCTGGAGTGACTATGTCGAGGATGCGGCTTCTGGCACCAAACATGGTTGGTGGTTTTGTTAGTGCTGGTGAGGTGGTTGGTTGGTACGTTCTTTTTTTCGTTATATAGGTTTTTGGTTTTGCTGTGTTGTAAGGTCGAGTTTTCGATCTACGTCACACCAATTTGGAAATGACAGTCGTTGGAACGTATTTGCGTTGTAGGAGTTTAGATACTCGTCGGCGTCAGTGATATCCGGTTCTTTGGATCATACGTTTCCAATGGTGTATACACGGATTTTGATGCTATCTGCAGGCGAAGGGGAGATAAGATAGAGTGTACATCAGTCTCATCATCATCCTCGGCATCACTGCCGTAACACGCAATCCCCTACATAGCATTGCGTATATATTCAAGTGTGTACGGATACCAACCCGAGTTGCTATGTCTACCTCACATCTCCACTTTGACCTTGAAGGCCGATAGCTTCCACCTGGCACCTTTCTTTCTCGGCGACCCTGGATTTCCCCAGGTGAGCTTTTGATGGTCGTAGTCATAGCGCTCATCCTGACATCAATGGCTGTGAACAATGATACACGTACCACCTAATCGTCAAGCGATCCGACTTGCAGGAGATCAAATGTCTCAACACTCGTGTTCGGATTAATCCCCAATAATGGATAATCGCCATTGTATAAAACGACCTTTGGGAAGCAGGGTGTTGGTTCCCCAAGCTCAGCTGGTTCTGGCTCAACCCCCAACGCCCTAACGAAATTCGTCTGTGACGAACCCCACCCTCCTCGAAATGAGACTTGCGTCTTTCTCTTTTCTTCTTTCCCTCGCTCTCGCTTCGACTACCCTCGTAGCTTCTTCTCCTTCTGACACGTTCTCGGATCTTTCTGAACGTGATTCAAGTTGGTCAGAGCATGATCTACTCGAACGGGATGTGAATGGTCTCGAATACGATTTGTTCGAACGAGACACGACTGGTCTTGAGCATGATCTGCTCGAACGGGATACGTCCGGCCTCGAATACGATTTGTTCGAACGTGATCTTGGCGGTTACGACTCTGCCGATCTCTTCGAACGCGATTTCGAACCCGAGTTGTATGAACGAGACGTCACTCCTTTCGAATCCGAGCTGTACGAACGAGACGTCGCCAGCTTCGAATCCGACCTATACGAACGAGACGTCGAATCCGACCTGTACGAACGAGACGTCGAATCCGACCTATACGAACGAGACATAGACCCCTTTGAATCCGACCTATACGAACGAGATTTTTACGACTCCTCCGACCTCTCTGAGCGTGACTTGGAGGAAAGGAGTCCAATTGGGATCGGAACGGGTGGTGAACAGATCGGCTCGGCTCTCGCAAATCTAGCTCAGGGATTACAGGATGAGCCCAAGGTTAGTCTCGCCACGCTTACCATTAATGTCAACGTCGAGGGGCTTGAACTTACTGTGGCACCTTCCCTTGATAGGCCCGTGAGGCGTTCGTCAAAAAGCTCCTTGATACCCACAAGAAGAAACACCGCGGATTCAACATCGTAGTATGCCACCCCAAGCATTCGTACAAGTTTGAAGGCAAACAAGGCAAGGACTGGGGTCATGAGCATGCAGAGTTCAAGAGGACAGCTGTGCCGGGTTCGTATGGATATGAGATTTATTGGTTCAAGAAGGGATGGTTCAATAACGAGAAGGATGGTGGTTGGTTGAACGTGAGTTTGGCTTTCTTTTCTTTTTGGGCTTTTTTTGAGTGTGTGTGTTGATGTGTGAAATGATTTACAGTGGGGCTATACCGGATCTCCGAAGAGGAAGGGTAATAAGCTCACTTATAAATAAGCGGAGATGGTATCGTTGTGTGGTATGGGCAGATAATCAAGTAGGAATTATCGTTGGAACCTCTACTTTAATAGAATATCGTCATGCCCAAGAGTCCATGGGTTCGAAAGTGCACATAGCTCACTGAGGAAACAAATTTGCGAAGATAAGGTTACGCAATTGGCATTGCGCTGTTTGTTCTGAGGATGGGGATTCTGTCATCCCTTCTGTACTGCTGGCTAGCCAATGCTATTGGCGTGTTTAGTCGCTATGTCGTCCGGATCTTGGACTTGATTGCTGTGAAGGGGGTTTCTAGCATATCTGAGAGGTTCTGTAGCCTGAGGGCTAGCGCTCGCCGTTTGGATCTAAACAAGGGGAGAAGGAAGAACGCACCTTAATCACACACCTGTTAAAATGCACACCATTATGCGTTATCAGTCCGCCGTGGGCGAGAAGGGGACTAAAAATTGTCGTCGAGGACATGTGGTTCGGTGAGAAGGTTTTCGATCCTATCCTGTCCAGTCATTACACTGCTGGCATGGCCACGAAACGAGTATGTGGTTGGAACAGCAACAACGACCAGGATCGGACAGTTCCCTTGTTAATCTGGCCCTCAGCTACGAGTGCAATATCTGTAGTTGCCTACACAAGGACACAACTACAATGGCAACTATCACCACATGCCAGATTAAAGTCGGGAACGAGAGGCGAATGGATGTACTTACGAGCGAGCATTCGGCCGTCATCCATCACGAAATCTCGCCATTGAGTTCGGGACTTTTACACACCTGCGATGGTATCATGATAACCAAAACCAGTGGGTTATGACCTACATCTTTTTGCAGGGACGTGTCCACATAGAAACGCCAGCTGTAGATATGGTACAGTATGGAGAAGTGATGGGCGAGCATAGCCCGACACCCCGTTATGTTTTAACGTCCGTTTCACCTTATACCCGCAGCGTCGTGGAGTTGGGTGCTTGACGACCGTTTGCCGAATTGTGTGGCCTGCTGCCCTGTGGTAGTGTGCTCATTGCCCTATGCAGTGGCTTCAAGGAATCACATATTCCAATACATCGCCCTCAAGCCATTCTTGCAGGGACCCAACCGCTTGCGCATAAAACCTCCAAAGGTAGGATATGATTCCCCAAGCCCAGCTGGTTTGGCTCTTCCCCAACCGGAAAAACTGTCTGTGGCGACCCCTTGAATCGTGAAATTCACGACCTCTCTTATCTTTTACTTCACCTTACTTCTGTCCTCGTTTCCTCCACCCCTTTCCAACCTTCGCTCTCAAGGCTCTCCGAAAGTGATACCACTGGCCTCGAGCATCACTTGGTCGAACGTGGCTTTGGCAGTTATGACTCTGCCGACCTATTTGAGCGAGACTTCGCGCTTGAGGTGTACAAACGGGATACAGCTGACTTCGAGCTCGACCTGTTCGAAAGAGATACAACTGGCTTCGAGTCTGACCTGTTCGAACGAGACACGACTTGGGCTCGAGTACGACCTACTCGAACAAGATACAACTGGCTTTTGAGTCCGATCTATTTGAACGCGATATTAGCGCTTACGACTCTGCCGACCGCTTTGAGCGTGGTGTCAGCAACGACCTCGCTGAACGCGCCAGAGGAGTAGACAAGGTAGCAGACCTCACATTTGCTATCGCGAATCTCGCCCAAGGACTGAAGAACGAACCTAAACTTAGTCTACCGATTCTCCATTTCTCCTCTTCTTTGTTAGTACATGCACTGAATACGTTCGATCCTCACATTTAGGCTCGGGGGCGAATACGTTAAAAAGCTCCCCGACACCACCACCAAAGCAAACCTGGGTAGTGTGCCATACCAAACATTCGTACAAGTTTGAGGGTGTGCGGGGTAAGGACGGGGGTCACGAGCATGCAGAGTTCCAGAGGTCTGCGCCTGGTACGATTGAATTTGAGATTCATAGGTTCAAGAAGGAAAGGGGACATGGTGGTAGACTGAATGTGAGTCGGGCGTTTTGGCTTTTTAAGAGAGAATTGATGTAGATTATCCAACAGTGGGGATATCGGATCTTCTGAAGCGGGAAGGAAATAAACTCACTTATAAGTGAGTGGGGGATATCATTTGACGATCCGTTGCACGGTTGGGTGTAAGAAATGGAAGGAGGAGTACAGTCTCTCATTGGTATTTCTACTTCAGCAAAACATCATAATGTCCGGGTCTACCAATCCTTCAGCAACTGCATGGACATAGAATCGTATGCAACGTACCGGTAAAGTAAAACTACAGGTTTGAACCCAGGATACGGCGTATCCGGTATCTTCACAAAGTTTACATCGTCTTTAGTCTGCCCGCCGAGATAGGCTACTTCAGTATTCCATCGGAAGGCGTCACATAGTGCCTTGATCTCAACATGATCTATTGAACTCATAAATCAGGGTCTTGTTAGCACGACATAAAGCGTTCGAGGACTGGCCTGCTTCCTTCCCTAGGCCCATGACTCGGTTACAGAAATCGGGTACCGACATGGCTTCCCTCGTGTCTGGGTGAAACAGGAAATGCTCGTATGCGTCGACGTTTGCTTTTATTTGAGAAGCCTGTACAGGATAAGTGGGATATATACAAGGGAGCTGCAGTCCCCCATGTAACACATACCGTAACGAGCCTCAGGTACATCACGATTGTGTTTGATTCTGTGTAATTCTTTCAGTATGAAAACCTCTGCACACGGAGCACACCGGTACTGACGTTGCATATCTCTGAAGAACTCTAGGAGTTTCTCCAAAGTCAACACGGATTTCGTCTGTGGATCGGGTTTGACAATGTTCTCAACGAGTGCAACGACTTGATCATAGAAGTCCTCGTATACGAGCTCTTGGACGCCGGTTTCCTTAAGGAGTTGCCGGGTAGCAGCGAGCGTGGATAACGTAGTTGCCACCGCCAGCTCCCGGTCAGGGTTCTCAAGAAGTTGAACGAGAAATTCGAAACCAATAGCTGAGGTGTCATCAAGCCAGGTAAGACACTGTCTGCTTTTTCGGATTGTAGAGTTCCCACCTCTGTAGAAACAGTCGCCGTCACCTTGATATCGGGAATAGGAAGGAATGAAGCAGAGATTCAGGTAAGTGAAGGACCAAAGCGATGGGTTGCATGATCACACGCCTTTGACCCGCCTGAAGGTCTTGTATCCGTGCTCGATCAGCCAATCAATCTCTTTGACGAACGCATGATTGTCATTCGCTTCGTATTCGGAACGGAGGATCGAGAGCGGCGCGATATCGTCGACAAGTGGGCCTTCGGAGTGCGTCCTTTCTATCGCTTGCTACGGGTTACCGTATCAATTGGATTCGAGCGGTGAATGGATGAGGGAGGGAGGGGTACCTGGTTTAAGTCATAGAGAGCTTGAGGTTGCAGATCCTTGATATTTGACGATTCTAGGTTAAAACAGCCCAAGTGGTTGAAGTGAAAGTCCAATTGCTTCAGGGTAACATCTGCCCACCTGACTGCGGCTCTTTAGGGATGCTTTGCTGGGCGACGGTGTCGGTTTCACTCATTTCTGTGTCATTCATGAGTTATAGTTATGTGTGGAAAGGTGATGCACCACTGACGAGACATGACAGTCGTCGATAAGCCCCAACAGTGCATATTCTCATCGACGTCATTTGTTGATTTGTATGTATATCTGCATACCACAGGAATGACATCTTCAATGACGACAATGGGTTCTGGCCAAGATAAAATCAACCATCCAGCGCGCCTTCTGCCCCTCGGGCACTTGGAGCTATCAGCCGATGTCCTTACCCATGTCCAGACTGAAATCAGACCGTCCATTGGAGGGGATAATCCTTCCAAAACAAACTGACAGCGATACATATGACACGTCTGACCACAAAGCATCCAAGTATCTAATCTGAGTCAGCCTCCTGCATCCTCGCCCATTTATCCAGTTCAGCGATGATTTCTCTCTGAGCCTCAATCGGCTGCCTTGCACTATGACATCAAGTCACACCATCAGTCGGAGTAAAATCGGAAAGATCACTGCAGCCACTCACAACTCCCTCGCGAACACAGGCACTTCTTCGGGAGTGTTTACCATACCGAGTTGCACGAGGGCGTTATGGCGAGACGCCAGTCTAGATGTAACCCCAGATACGGGATGGAAATTAGAGATGAGATGACCACGGAAATGAAAACAAGAAGCTGTAGTCTTCACGCACTGTTCTTCAGGTGATAATTGTGGTCGTGGCCTATGATGTTTCCGACGAGGTGGCCATTGTTCCTGTGGCTTGCCTTTCCCGTCTCCCGCGTGCTCGCCTTTAGGTTTACGCTTCTGTCGCACTTTCTGTTGTTTGATAACGTCGATGGAGGATGTCAGGAATCAAAGGGTGTGATAGGTAGGCGAACACTTGCCATAAGTGATTTCCTGGTTCTCTCTTCTTCAATCCGACTTGGCAAGAGAATTTCGTCATTGAGGTGACTGTACTTGACTCCGATAGTGTTAAGAATAGTTTGAATCGAACCTTCCTCATTGGGGTTTGGAAGTTGCGGGGCTGGGAGACGAGCCACAAGTGAATAGTGATTTAGACTTCGTGGACGAATCACACTCACCCTCATCATCAAACAGCAAAGCACCCAGACCCCTCAACGTGCCCTATATCGCCAGAATAAGTCATACCCAGCACAAAAAGCGACATAGCCATATCATCGCCTTACATCTTCCTTGCTCACTCCAGCATCCGCTTCCATCATCTCCATAGCCACTTTATTGGTCCTTCTTGATTTCTTCCCACTTGCCATATTCGCCAGTGCCCAATCCAGTTCCGCCAGATTGGCCTTCTCGATCTATCCATATTCGTTTAAACACAAAATAAATCACGGGTTCACAAGGAATTCCAGGAAGACCCGCACATACCGCCATCTTAGTCGCCAACTTGTCCTCGTGCAATTTGAAAATATTCTCAATCCCGAACAGCTCGCCTTTCTTGGAATTGTCACCTTGAATACCTTCAAAGTACCTGTGCACAAGGGAACACTAAAGTTGAGCATTCTTGTCCGTCTTTGGACCTGTCACAACGCCCCGAGGAAAGTTTGATTGAAGTGTTAGAATATGACCCTGACCTCGTTTGCACACTTGCATTGTACCCAATCTCCATTTGCTGCTGTTTGTAGATCTGTCGCGCGTATATCAACTCTTCGACAGAGCCTGCCCCGAGGAGCCGGTACACCGAGACATCGCGTGTTTGTCCAAACCGGAACGCCCTTTGGGAATAGAAAGGAGAAAAATTACAGATGACTGTTTATCAGTGTACCACAGAGACGCTGAAATTGCAGCCGCTACTAACCGATCCATAGCCTGCAAATCATGGGCAGGGTCTAATTAAGTTAGAGACTTTGAGGCTACGGGAATAGTCAGGATTCATGAAAGGTACTCACTCCAATTGGGGTCTGGTCCATGTGGGTCATTAAACGGTTTCATACGACAGATCGAACGGGGCTTACCAAAGATGACAACCTTGTTGGCACCTGCGGGAAATCACGGTAGGAGAACAGCATTGTAAGATTTCACTGAAGCCTCGGGTTCATAAGAATGCAGGTTACCTGTGAGGTTCAGACCCGTTCCACCCGCTAGGGTAGAGATCAGGAAGATGAAAATCTTGGGGTCAGTGTGGAACTTGTCAATAAGGGGCATCCCTGGAATGACGGTAAAACTGAGTTGGAGGTGAAAAATTTTAAGCTTACGATCCGATTGTTTCGTGCTTCCTTCAAGCTTAACAAACCCATAGCCTGTCGTCCGTGTCAATAGTCCCGCCGGTGGTATCTCCAGACCGGTATACCTTGTGTTTTTAAATGAAAATCCAACATATCCAAAAGCTTCACGGATTTCGTGAATATAAGAACCCTATTCAACGGATCCTTGTGCCACTCGCGTAACAAAACCTCCAACGTCTAGACAACCATCCGCAATCAAAACCCCGGAAGACAAGAACCATTAGCAACATACCGCCCATTTACCACAATACTGGGGTTGCATCATGGCTGTACCATATTTTGGGGCGTTTCCATTTGGGAATGCTATAGCAGCAAGCGCTTTATTCCGTGCAGTCTATGATACGCTGATGTAAGTAACCTCTTCTGCAGGAGCTGACGCGGGAGAAGCATGCTTACCTGCTCAGGGGAATCGTTCGGTCCTTGCGGGCGGTACAGCACGTTGTCAACTCCAAACAGCACAAAAATTCACTGCTAGCAAGATTAGGGTGCTCACCTGGCAATATCAAGGCTAGGTGGTTTGATAACTTTATCAATATAGACATATATCTGAACACGTCTCCCGCAACAAAGGGATGACAACATGTCTTCCGACTTCAAGCGGGTTTCGGTAAGTGTTGACGGTGCTAGATGATAATGAGATGTAACCCACCTCCGGCCCGACCCACATGGACATGGATGATCTCGATGAATGAGATTTTGGACCGCATCCGTGTTAAGCAGGCGTTTATACGCCATGATCTGTTTATGGCTTAAAGGACAGAACACCACTTGGTCTGTTTTCTTCGGAAGCTGTTTCCGACCGATGGTTAGCAAAACGTGGATTGATTACATGCGGCCAAGTCAAAGCACCTGGTTCTTAATGATTTCCTTTGTTCTATAATACGAGGAGATAAGGTTCGCATCAGCGTGTTATGTTACCGTGACATCGGTGGAGAAAGCGTGCCTGCGTAAAAAGAATTTGGGTAGAAGCTTGTCCTTGAGAACCAATGCGACCATCTATTTTTTCCTCATTTGAGAAATAGCTTCTTGTGAGTGTTATGTGAAACCTACTTGCGCCTTAGCGCGTTCATCTTCAGTTGCTGCGGTCGACTGACCAGCCGTTAATGGTTTAACGACAAGTTTCTGCCATTGACTAGAGGTTCCCAAACGACCCGGATTGGTCCAATCTAAAATAGTCCACATCTCCTGATACGAGTTCTGAATTGTTGTACCTGTCAGCCCGAAGCGACGAATGCAGGAAAATTGATGGAGTGCCGCAGTGAGCTTCGAAGACACGTTCTTTACACGATGCACCTCGTCAACAAACACACAACTCCAGGCTAGATCGTCAAGAAGGTCTATGTCTTTACGAGCAATATCGAAACTGGTTATGACTGATTCCGGGAGTAAAAAAATCAACAAGATAAGCAGTATGCACGATGAGTTGTCTGGGGCTACACATACCAACGTCCAATCGCCCCATCTTGAACTCATGGAGCACTGGTTCTCGTTCTTTCCGGCTGCCAGTGTAGAGACCAACTTCGAAGTAGCCCCACTAGGCGATTATTAATAAAACATGTTCAACTAAATCGTCGGCGTACTGTTTGGAATTCCCTCTCCCAATTATGTACAACAGTGCTCGGTGCAATAATAAGACAGGTCGGCCACACAGCATTGGCAGGCGGTAGTTCGCGTCGTTCTTTCCAGGCCGCCAGGTCCTGGAGACTCGAGACGTGCTTACGGCGACGGTTCTTGTCGGTTATCACACCACTCTTGCGCATTACGGCCGATAAGAAAGAAATGACTTGTATGGTTTTGCCTGCCGGGCGGTGGGAATGAGTGGTACTATTCTGGACACCTGTACTTCTCTTCACTTACCCTAGATACCCGCATTCGACAGTTGGCAAATAGCTGGATGCAGACAGAAGCAGAACATGTTCGACTCACAAGACCCATATCATCTCCAAGTAGACCGCCTCTGCCTTCCTGATACTGATTCCAGAGAAACTTGACACCCTCTCGTTGGTAGTCACGCAGGTACGTGTTAATTGCTGCAGGGACTTGTGTACTTGTTTTCTCATCCAGAATGAGCGGTTCCTGGCGCTGTTGCCCTGGTGCAAGGGGAAACCCAGGGCGCGGTTTTAGATCCTGCCCAGAAAGCGGTCATCACAGGGTCCAATGCCAAACGCCGCAGGAAATTCTAACATATACGCTTGACTCTTCAGGAAGATCGTCGTCAGTGTCAGGCTCAGTGGCTGAGTCAGCTGATTCAGGCTTCACGGGTTTGACTTCTGGAGACAGGTGTTAGACGTTGCCTTGAAGGAAGGCTGCCCTACCTGAGACCAGCACATCGTCACCAGAATCTGATTCTGTGGCAGAGTTCTCTGCACTCACTGGATTGACGTCACCCGCTTTGTGATGTAGTATATAGCCAGTACTAAACGTACACAGTTTGGGGACGGTATTTCTGGGAGTGGCGTCTTCTTCCGAGTCGGATTCTGCATTTGGGAGTAGACATAAGCAAATTCAGAAAATTATGAAAGAGATTACCAGTCGCAGAGTCACCAGGATCCAGGTTTCCGGGTGAAATCTTCGGGCTGGATGACCGTGAAGCCCGCGATCTGGCCTTGGACAACACTGCAAAACTTTTCAAGACAATAGGCGAACTGTTATCAAGCTCATATTCTCGGTCGGAACTCGTTGGTATTGGATTTCTGGGCTCATCAACCGATTCCAATTCCGACGCCGAATCTGGACCAAGATCGTCTAGCGCTGCATGGACATTCGACGACACGAGACATGTGGAGCCTGATCTCAATCACATACCAAAGCATTTCAAAAGCTCATTTGGTCCAGCTGGTGCTTTACGATAAAACTCTACCAAAAGGAATTTGTGTCATGAGAATTGCCTGACCGAGAACGAAGGCGTTTGTACTTTTCCGTTTGGCTCGTCCTGTGAGATCGGCGAGTACTTCTGAGCGGCGTTTCCTCTTTGCAGGTGAGCCTTGTTTCCGTGTCTTCGTGGCCTCCGGGACGTATACGCCCGGCGTAAAGTCAGAATCAGAATCAGGATCTGGACCAAGTTGAGTGCAAGCCCTCTGAGCCATAGCCTCACCAACCTAAAGGGGCTGGAACAGATATTAATTGACCTATATCACAAATCAGAGCCGGGTGCAAAACTTGTGAAGCAGACGAAGGCATGTACGTTTCGTGCTTGAATTTTCTGACATGACGAGAAGAAACAAAGCGTGATCACGCCAGCAATGCTCCCAAACGCGTTACGTTACGGGAGTCACGCGTACTCATACGCAATCAATTAAATGACTGCAAATGAGTACACACGACTCTAAAATACCTCATCGAACATGAAACCACAACACACTCTCCCTCCGAAGACGTCAATAAAACCCGGTGAATTGCGCTTGATACAAACATGTTTTAGAAGTAAAGCAGATGCGAATGAGTTGATACGTAAGAGATGGAATACAATGATCAAAATCCAGTTCACTCAAAGGCCTCCTCAGCACTCTTCCGAGCTAGTCGTCGAACTTTCTTCCTGTAGCCTGAGAAGCAGAGATATGAAAGAGGTAGAAAATAATTGTAAAGGAAACACAAACCTGCAAGGTCATCTCGAACTTGCTTCGCGGCGTCAACGTTAGCGGGACTGTCGATATTGGGAGGGTCGGAAGAAAGCATAGATATCACGCTAATCAACTGAGAAACTTTGGTCGAAACATAAACCCCGTGAAACAAGAGCGGAAACTCACGATCGACTCGACTGTGTGCACCGGCAGCCATCGCTCCGATGCCTGTTCGAAGCCATATTCGTCCTCACCAGGAGGATGCTAAAAAACGGTTAGGATATTGTCCTTCCGCTTGCATAACAGCCAATACCAGGATGGAGATGCACACACGACCATCGTCGTAAACTAAGAACAGGTCAAAATCTGATCACCGCAATGACATCGCACCTACTGTTGGGATGCCACATTTGTGTGATGAACCTCATGGTTGGAGGTTGATTAGGATACTCTGGCGGAAATGACAGACGGGCTTTGAAGAAACCACCTTCGCTAAAGTTAATTGTAAAAGGGCTGACATGGATAAGAAGGACTAAAACATACTACAGGGTGTCGGGCGGTCTATAGTCAAAATGAGTAACAGGTCATCATCCAAGAGACTCTACACCTACCCAATTATCATGACCTCCCACTCGTAAAGATTGCTATCGTCAACGAGACCTTCATGCACCAATATCAATAACGAAGAGATCAAGATCGGGGGAGAATAAACCGACCAGCCGAAAAACCTTCGACGGGCCGCTTTGTGAGATCTTGTAGTTGACGCCTGAGGAGTAGTGTAGTGGAGTTTGTTGGTTGTGGAGTTTGTGGCTTGGACATTGTAGACGATGTCGATCTCCTCCGATGATAGATGGTACAAGGTAAAGCACCTGAGCTGTGCACGGTCATCATCAGTGGGAACCTTATATATCAAAACCACACGTGATACCCTTCACGCCACACGTTCAAAACCTCGGGAACTGAAGCCTGAGTCTTGTTTCTCCTGCTAGAGTGGTTTCAATGTGAGAATTTAGGGCCCTATGTGCGAACTTCGATACCTTATGGCCCCGAAGTTTTCATACACAAACAGGATTGTATCCTATTGTGCGTGGAACTTACTACCTACAAATGGGCCGTCCCGGCCCGGGTAGCTACTGTCACGTGACGCGTTCGATCAGAGACGAAATTCTGAATTACAGTATATGACTGAAGTTGGTGCTCATACTTCATCCTCCATCTGCACCCAAAAGGTACCTCTATCGCGTTTATAAGTCCGTCCTTGTCGGTGCCGTTCCAGTATGGATGCATACGGCGAGGAAGAGAGCGAATGGGATCAGCTGAATCGGACTTCATGGAAGGGTCTGGGGCTAACAGATCCCATCAAGAGCGTGGAGGTGAGTAGCGATTCCTTTAGCCTTGACTCGCGCCTTGAACAGGATCTTGTGTATCAGGACAAATGGCTCCTCCTTCCAGCCTTTCTCAAAGTCAAGGGACTTGTCAAACAACATATTGACTCGTTCAACTACTTCGTGGATGTTGATATCAAAAATATTGTTAAAGCCAATAACAAGATAACGTCCGACGTAGACCCACGTTTCTGGCTCAAGTATATCGACATCAATGTTGGCTTCCCAGACCGGAACGAAATGGAAACTGTTGAAAAGAAAGTCACACCTCATGAATGTCGATTACGAGACACCACTTACAGCGCACCGATCATTGTCACCATCCAATACACCCGAGGCAAAAATATAGTTCAGCGCAACGTCAACATAGGACGGTTACCTATCATGTTGCGGAGTAACAAGTGCGTTCTGACTGGACGGACGGAGGCCCAGCTTGCACGGATGACAGAGTGCCCATTGGACCCTGGAGGGTATTTCGTGGTGAAGGGGACAGAGAAGGTTATATTGGTGCAAGAGCAGCTGAGCAAGAACCGGATAATTGTTGAGACCGATAGCGTGAAAGGGGTGGTCCAAGCATCATGTACATCGTGCGCATCCCATCACTTCTTAACTTCATTCTGCGCTCACTGTTGTAAATAACTCAGATCAACACATGGAGGCCTCAAATCGAAGACTTATGTTGCCACAAAGAAGGGCAGGATCTATCTCCGGCACAATTCCATCCATGAGGACGTCCCGATTGTAATAGCACTCAAAGCCCTGGGGGTTCAGTCCGACAAAGAGATTCTCCTCCTCACGGCCGGCAACACGGAAGCATACAAGACTGCGTTTTCGGCAAATTTAGAGGATGCCGCGAAGCTCGGAGTGTTCACAAGACAACAGGCACTGGAGTATATTGGGACAAGGGTGAAAGTGAATCGACGAGCTGTGGGGCCTAGACGTCCGGCGTGGGAGGAAGCGTTGGAAGCACTCGCAACCATCGTATTGGCCCATGTGCCCGTGAACGGCCTTGACCTGAGACCGAAGGCCATTTTTGTCGCCACAATGACCCGCCGCGTACTTATGGCGATGAACGATGAGAGTATGGTAGATGATCGCGACTACGTCGGCAACAAACGTTTGGAGCTGTGAGTATTCCTTCCTATTCCTAGTGGTCTAGAAGTCATGAGTCTGGCATACACCCATTCATGCTTGCTGATAATCAAATCTGATCTAGTGCCGGCCAACTATTGGCTCTGCTTTTTGAGGATCTATTCAAGACATACAATTCCAATCTCAAAAGCGCTATAGATAAAGTCCTCAAAAAGCCGTCTCGGACCACGGAGTTTGATGCCTACAACACGATGCAGTTCCAAGGTGATCATCTCACAGCCGGGTTCGTGCGGGCGATCTCAACCGGAAATTGGTCTCTGAAACGGTTCAAGATGGAGCGCGCTGGTGTTACCCACGTCTTAAGTCGCTTAAGCTTTATCTCGGCACTCGGCATGATGACCCGTATCTCGTCGCAATTCGAGAAAACAAGGAAAGTCAGTGGTCCACGTGCACTGCAGCCCAGTCAATGGGGAGTGTTGTGTCCTAGTGATACGCCAGAAGGAGAGGCATGTGGATTGGTGAAAAACTTGGCATTGATGACACATATTACAACTGACGTAGAAGAGGAGCCGATAATTCAACTGGCTTTTATGCTCGGCGTCGAAGGCAAGTAACTGGGACTCCACGACTATCTGTGGTGACATAATTTTCTGCGTCCAGATATTCGGTTGGCGACCGGCACAGAAATATATGGAATCAACACCTTTGTCGTTAATGTCAATGGAATTATCATTGGTCTAACACGGCACCCAACACGCTTTGTTACCCAGTTCCGCAAGCTTCGCAGGGCCAGAAGATTCAGTGAATTCGTCAGCATCTACGTCAACCACCATCACCGTGCTGTACACATCGCAAGCGATGGTGGACGAATCTGTCGGCCGATGATTATAGTGGAGGGTGGTCGCCCACGAGTAACTTCCGAACACATCATGGTGAGTGTTTTGTATTTGTTGTCAGAGTTGTGGGCTCTGGTCTACCAGGATACCTGGGGTTTCGCCCCAGCTCTGCGGATGCGAATTGTGGCTTTACCGAATTGCAGGATTCACTGATGTTGTCCCTTTCTTTTTCTGCTATCAGCATCTAAAAAAAGGCAATGTTACATTTGACGACTTTCTACGGAAAGGGCTCGTTGAGTATCTTGACGTAAACGAGGAAAACGATACTTTCATCGCCCTCTACGAATCTGACATCACACCCCATACGACCCACCTCGAAATCGAGCCGTTCACCCTCCTCGGCGCCGTCGCTGGACTCATTCCTTATCCACACCACAATCAGTCGCCTCGTAATACCTATCAATGTGCCATGGGTAAACAAGCCATTGGGGCAATTGGGTACAACCAGTTCAACCGAATTGATACACTGTTGTACCTGAGCGTGTACCCTCAACAGCCGATGGTCAAGACGAAAACGATTGAGCTAATAGGTTACGATAAATTGCCAGCTGGACAGAACGCAACAGTTGCGGTCATGAGTTATTCGGGATACGATATCGAAGACGCGCTGATTCTGAATAAGGTATGATTCCTTTGACTTGCTAACTTATGCAAGCTAATAATTGATTAGGCAAGTTTAGATCGTGGCTATGGGCGTTGCCAGGTCCTTCGAAAGAACGCAACGCTCATCCGAAAATATCCCAATGGAACGTAAGTGTCAGGTTCGCCTGTCAACTAACGTAATCCCGAGTTTCAAAATACTTCTCCATAGTTTCGACCGCCTTGCCGACGCCCCTATTGACGAGAACGGCGTAGTGCAAAAACGATATGATATAATCCAGTCAGACGGTCTCGCTGGGGTAGGAGAACGGGTTGATCCAGGTGACATATATGTGAACAAGCAGTCACCCACGAACGCGTCGGACAATTCGTTCACCGGCCAGGCTGCATCCGTCCCTTACAAGAATGCTCCTCTGACTTACAAGAGTCCCGTCGCAGGTCATATCGACAAAGTTATGATCACCGACACTGAAAATGAACAGACATTGATCAAGGTTCTCATTCGGCAAACGCGGCGACCTGAGCTGGGCGATAAGTTTAGCTCGAGGCATGGTCAAAAAGGTGTTTGTGGCTTGATTGTCAATCAAGAAGATATGCCATTCAACGACCAAGGGATCAACCCTGGTGAGCCGTCTAGACTTGTCCGCTCATTATCTCGGGCGGGGAGCTGAACCGAACGTAGACACGATTATGAACCCCCACGGCTTTCCATCGCGTATGACGGTGGGGAAGATGATAGAACTCTTGGCTGGCAAGGTGCGTTGAAGTTACCTTTTTGGGATTTATTACCGGACGTGGTCGTACCTCACACCGTCTTGCTTTTCGTTTTATCTTGACAGGCCGGCGTGCTGACAGGGAAACTGCAATACGGCACCGCTTTTGGAGGATCGAAAGTAAGGACAGCCCTTGGAAAACCCTTGATATAACCAAAAAAATTAACTCCATATGTCTCGTTCTTCTAGGTTGAAGATATGAGCCGGATTCTTATTGAGAATGGGTTCAGTTACGCAGGAAAGGATATGCTGACAAGCGGTATTACTGGTGAACCGCTCGAAGCCTATGTTTACTTTGGGCCAATATACTATCAGGTCGGTGCCATTTGTACCTGCAGGTGTTCATGTTAATTGAGCTAGCTTCATCCAGAAACTGAGTGAGTAAGAATCTGATATGCTGCTGATCGTTGAGCAATAACTTTTGGGTTGAATCCCGTTTAGAACACATGGTTATGGATAAGATGCACGCTCGAGCCCGGTAGGTACCAATCATGTTGGTCTGTGATTTTCCAAGACGTCCGCTTTCTTCACCCACACCATTTCGCGACGTACTACCGCGTCCTTTTCACAATATCTATCTTCACTCCATCTCTCGACTGATACTAATTAAGACTTGAACTTCGCCCAGTGGACCACGTGCAACTTTGACGCGTCAACCAACAGAAGGTCGGTCACGAGAGGGTGGATTGCGGCTAGGAGAAATGGAGCGGGACTGTCTAATCGGCTACGGCGCAACGCAACTGTTACTCGAGCGGTTGATGATCTCATCCGATATCTTCGAGGTCAACGCCTGTCAAGAGTGTGGCTTGATGGGATATAATGGGTGGTGCACGTATTGCAAGAGTTCCAAGAAAATGGCCTCGTTGACGATTCCTTATGCGGCCAAGCTGTTATTCCAGGAGGTAAGTTGTCCTATTGTTCTAGAGATAGGCTTGGTAGCACTGGCTGACATTTGAATATCTCCAGTTGATGGCCATGAACGTAGTCCCTCGACTCATTTTGGATGATGCATGAATTTTCATTACGGTTCATGCGATTTGCCATGCCACCCTTTCTCACTTACAGTGTTTCGTCATTGCATTGCATGTCGTAGTTTGTTTATCTTTTATTTTGCATGTACTAGAAGTCAACTCCCAATAGAGTATTGCTTAAAGTACATGTACTGGTTGGACCGCCGCGTGCCTAGGTACACGGCAAGTAGCGTAGGGGTATACTGAAGTAGAGGAATTACTCAGGCTCGCAAAAATATCGACCCACTTCCCAGTCTGGAGGTGCCGCGAGAACCATATATAGCGTGCTCGGCGCCGAGAATACTGAAGGATGAGGAGGCAATGAATAGGAGTGGGGAATGCAGGACGGAAATGAACCAAGGAAATTTGCGGGTTTGACAGATGCATGACTGACCCTTTGGCAAACTACCATTGGAGTATCCCAAGCATCCTTCTTGGTCGTTGGGAAGCGTCAATCTCCGGATAGTGTGGGTGAATATCCAGTTCTGCTGAAGTAAGGATATAGAATAATACTGCATCATTGCATAATCGCCCGAGCTATCAAAATCAGAGCCCAAGTTGTTCCTTCACGGATTGTCGTACAATCCTCTCATATTCCGCTTTGTTTTCTCGGTACAACTTGCAGCAATCTATATTGGCACCACTTTCGAGATTGGGTTCTGCGTGAGGTTCGGCGGCGTGAGAAAAGTCGGAACGGCAAGAAGGGGGTCGAAAGAATATCGAAAAGAAAAGCATAAGAACAGGATGGGCGTCGGCGCGAAGTGATCGGTATGTGAGAACGGCATGACCAAGGGAAGCATATGGCAGGCAAAAGACGGAACAACTCACCCGCAAGCATTGAGATGACACTCAATATGACCTTCTCTACGCTCTGCACGGGGCTCCATCTCTCGGATGCAGATTCGTACATGGTAGGATCATCGCCGGGAGTGTGGAGGATCGAGATACAAACATTTCCGTCCGGGTAAACTAAATTATGAGTCAGAGGGATGCATGGGAGAGAAGTATCATTCTTCGGTTCACCGTTCGGGTGGAACAGAGGGGGGTCAAACTTCATCTTGAACGGGGATAGAGGGTAATCGGGTGGCTGATGGGTTGGAAATCCACCAGATAGGAGCTCAATGAGCAGAATAGATCGGCCAGTAGCAAGTATACATACAAAAGTGAGCCTGGCTGCGAAGACACCGCCTTCCTAGAGAAGATAAATTAGTACGAATGGAATCTCTTGTGGGAACTGGAGTGGTGGGTTGACGTACAAACGGCGTATCCTTTGGACCACAGATCAACGCCTCCCAAGTAAAGAAATCAGACTCGGAGATAGGACCTGTGTGAGATGCGGTTTACTGGTCTAGATGGGACATATTAGACGACATACCAGCGGTAAACATGCCATCTGGTGAACCTGGAAATAAAATAAATTGAGACTTGGTCACCTGAAGATGGCTAGAGACATACCTCCAGAGGTCAGCTGCTTGTATTCTGTCATAAGCCGGCGTAGAGCGGTTGCGCTGTTGGGAGTTCGACCAGCCATGGTTGTTGGTCCCCTGGCAGTGGTGACATATGTCCAAGCTGTCCATGGGGTGTCTCTTGTCTTATGTAAGCACCGCCTACAATGTCACATATGCCCCTATTGGCCGCGTCCTCCCATGATCAGGAGCGGAAGAATTCCCAGTAAATCCGTAATGACCGGTGGTACTGGGAAGCAGAAGTAATCATCCGCAGCTGTGAGATAAGAAAAATATAAATACTATCTCACCAAGACCTATAGTTACTTCAACAGCGAAGTAACAGCGCCACCAAAGTCTAGCAACAGCACACCTTTTCTGGGAATCCCGACGATAGCGGTAGAGAAGAATAGGTAGTATACAAATATTGTTCACTCGTCACAGCTCGGCCTTTACGGACGGAAGTCTTCGAAGAACTTTCACTTACTAGCTTCGATTCCTGCTTTGAAATAGCACCCGGTCTTTCCCATCCGGCGACGGGTCAGATGAGAAAAAAGTTTAGTTGAACGATGTATAGATACATCATTAAGTGCTCAATGCAGTTAAGACTCCACCAAGCCATCTAATGTACCAGCATCATATGGGATATGTACAGTACTTGAATCCATAAGGTAGACCCCTGCTTATCTCCCTGCACATCACGACAGGTCATGGTCGCAGTTTGAATACCCTTGAATCAATAGGTTGCCCGTATATATGTCTCTGAACATATTCATTTCGGAATATGCCAGTAGGGTCCACCTTCTCCAAGACGTATCGGAAATCATCGAATTGTGGGTAGAGCTTCCTGAGGTCATCAGGGCGTAGTTTGTGCGCCTTCGCCCAATGAGGTCGTCCTTGATGACGGGCGAGGATCGCTTCGAAATTCTCGAAAAGGGCTCGATAGGGAACATTCAATCCATAGGGTCTAGGAGAAAGACCGTCAATGTCAACTTCCGTAGATGGGTAAATGGCGGGCTTACTTGTATTGAACTATACCAATCCAACACGTCAGCTGGCCATTGCTTGGGCTCAGCCAGATGTCATCAGCCGCCGAGAATCGGACTTCAATGGGGAAGTGAGGTCTTAGTCCCTTGGGATCGGAGAACTCCTGTTGAAGCCAAGAGCGCAACTCATACAAGCAGCCTTGGGCATTACGAAACGGAATCGCCCATTCTGTCGTGAATTGCGGGTACTGTAGTTATTAACCCCGATCAGCCCAGCGCAAAGAGGAGACTGTACCATGTGGGACACATACCCGACAATCAACGTTGAATATCCGGTGACCGTCATCTATACCCACAGACTTCGTATTTACAAGCCAAAACGCAAGGTATTGTGTCCACAAGTTGAGAGATGGAAGGTATCTTCCAAGAAAGAGCAACACCTGAACAATATGGTATCCAAGGAGGGTGTTCCAGAACCAACTACCAGCCGGCTTGGGGGGCTACAAGGAATCGTCAGGGACAGGTGATACGAAGCATGAAAGAACCCACGTCGTATGTCCTATCGGCAGTACTGCAGACAACTCTGTCCACAGCAGGGAACCACCAGAACCTTACATGCTGGGCAGACTTGGTCAATCGATCCATATCTTTCACCATATCGTCGAATAACATTGGCACCTGGACCTCCCTTAACCGAAAGGCAGGCTCCACATCCAGCAAAACCTCGAGCACGATGCCTGTTGCCCCAAGACCACAGAGGGTGGCAGTGAACAGATCGCTTTGTTCTGTTCTGGAGCAGACGATCGTCTGACCATTGGCGAGCAAGATCTTGAGCCCCCGCACATTAGTAGACATGACACCATAGTCTACGCCGGATCCATGTGTTGCGGTGGTGACGATGCCTCCTAGTGTCTGATCAGATATGGACCCAAGGTTAATCATCGCGAGATTATATTTGGCAAGCTCCGCGTGCAAGTCGTGTAACGTGATTCCGGCTTCAACCAACGCGCATCGTTTCTCAAAGTCGACCTATATTAAGCAATGATGATGAGATGAGCGGCGCCATGTCTTGGACAACAATATGATCGATTGATCAGAAGGGGAAACGAAACATAGGCACCCCAACCAAGTTGGAAGGGTTCGGCGATGATAATTTAAACAGTGAATGTCGATATGCTACCCACCTGAATTAGTCGGTTCATTTTGGTCAGCCGCACCATATATCCGCTCGTACAGGCAAGATCACTGGGGCTGTGACCAACTCCGACGGCGCGTACAGTCCTCCTTTCCCTTCGGGCAAGTTCAAGGATGAGCTTGCACTGGTACTCAGACTCTGGCTCAAAGATAGCAAGAGGAGTACAGTAGAATGCACGTCCCCAGTTGCTAAAATGTGAGCGATTGGCAGGGACAGTGATAGGGCGAAGAAGATCACAAAGCGAATGAAGAGGAATATCGTCAGGCCTCGTTTCGAGCTGGGAGGAGGACATGGTTGGTAGGTTTTGCTGCAGTCATTTTTTTGCAGACGGCTTTATAAGTCATGGACCCATGGGCCAAAAAGTTGTGGGATAGCAGGTCTGATCTCCCGTTCCGGGTTTTGCGAGCGGCTGCGACCGAAAGGAATCCTCGGCATATGCCGGATATCTGCCCCCATACATAAGCTGCCGTGGATGATAAAAGCGGATGAACATTTAACCTTTTCGATGATTTCAGCCAAACCGACACAGGTACCGAAGGACTGTCCGGTAAGACCACAAGGGGGAAGCTTGATCGATGATCCAGCGGCTCGTCCTATCCCCTCACCCGGTGTCGGCCATAGTTCCGTCATAACAATCGTGGGCTGCCCAAATTTAATTTGAATGTACAGATCTGGACACACCTGTTATGTTCTGCCTTTCCCTGAATTTCCTGATCGTCCCCCACGTCAACATACGGTCAACACCGAGAAACGCAATCGGCACGCAATTCAAACATCGATGTCCAACACGAGGTTGACATTGTGAGGCACGCGTCATCGCCCTATGGAACGCGTCAAATACGAGCTCACCAAATACGTACGTGTTGGTATATATGTAGGTGCGACAGTGACGGAGGAGCAACTAAGCCCCAACTGCCCAGAAATCATATGACTGGTCCAATCACTCATCGCCATGCAACTCGAGCGCTGCATCAATTGAGAGTCCATCTGCGTCATCTGAGCTGCACGGGTGTGAATGACAATAAAGATAATCAAAACATGATATTAAGGACGCAATCTTGCAACGGATATCTCAGGTTTAGTTTAGAAAATCGAACGTAACCCTGCCATGAAGTTAGGATCATAATCCAACAGTTAATCCCATTTGTATGGCTCACCTTCCCCACTCTTGGTTGTTGTAAAGCAGGATTCCACGGACTTCAGCACTATCTAGCTCCAAGCCTAACTCAAATTCTAGATGAAACATAAGGAGTAGGACTTAAGCTTCGGCGAATTGATCCCAATCAGGAGGGCCTCACCCGTATAGAACCCGCCTGGCTGCATCGCTGCGTTATTCCGGAACGAGGGTAGCGACGAAAGATCAACTGTCCATTTGCATAATTCCGTGGTTTCTCCTTCGTCTGTGTATCGCATAATCCTCTCGGCATCACTCGTATATAGAGTGGCGACGAACGTCGAGTCTGAAACAGATAATGAATTAAGAGCGGTGAAAAGCCGGCCAAGGATACGAGACCACGAACCTTGTGCCGATTGGGAATATTTACTATTGAAAGGTTGATGTGACTTAGGTTTGGTAGAGAAACTGGAGCGGGACATACCAAAACTTGGTTGAAAGCCGTTGACTAAATGCCAAATGTCAGCCGTAAAGAATGGAGCTGGACATGGGAAAAAGTTGTCTAAGACACTCACCCTTTCCGGAGAATCGCGCCCTTGGAAACAAGGTACTGTAATCTGTTTTGCCGAACCGCCGGCTTAGAAGATGAAAGGAAGTATGAATGGCATTTATATACCTGTTTTCACATATATGAATATTTGCGTCATTGGTCCGTATGTACGCTGGACGCTTCAACCAATCCTCTTGCTCTGCCGGCAACTTGACCTATCGGTGACGATATAATCAAATAAACAATCCGACTATACGGCAACGCCACACCGTCACATACCTTCATAATGTACGCCCGCGGGGCGATCACGCTAGCTACGAGAGGCCGTCGTGCCAATCCGTACTGAGCGGCACCGCGAAGAGTCGCTGTGTCAGCATCGGGTGGTCTCGCAATAACGTGAATGCGAGACCCAAATTGTTCCTTGATGAATGCAATTTGGTCCTATTCAGCTCAAGAAGGGAAACCCTATAAAAAGACGTACTTGGACTCGCTGTCTGAGGTATTCGCTGCCGGCGAAGCCTCCCACGAGAAGCAAAGCGTCGATTCGTTGTTCTATCCGCGCCATTTGGTCCTCAATCAATTGTAATACCTGTGTGTAGTGTGATCAGCAGCAGAATCAGACGACGGGAACATGATTGTAGACGCGCTTCATTGACAACAGGATCAAAAACCTCCCTACGCAATAAATTTCCAAGAATACAAAGTTCCCCGTTGATCAACCCCACACTGGGGTCGTGAGGGTCCTCCGTGTTGAAGCAATGGAAATGGAACATTAAATCTGCAAGATTAGCACCGCGTAAATTTAGCCGTTTACCTGGCACTAAAGTTATCCTTACCGTCATCTTGGACTCCGGCATAATTATGTTTATCTGTTTCACTAAACGAATGCACTAGCATTAACAGCATCAGGCCGGCGGGACCCATCAAGAGTTTACGATACACATACTGAAGTAAGCGAGAGAGGCAGGATCAAGATGGGCGGGGTGATCGGCCAGAAGCATCTGTTGGCGGGGATGATTACTGACCATATTTGTGAGAGAACAAGAGCTTCACTATACCTTAACGAGTTCTCGGAAACGAAGATCAAGGAATAGACTGCCACAGTTTGCACCAGACCGAGCGCACATCTCAGCAATTTCGAGATTTGCCATTTGTCCGATAATCTACGGAAGTCCGCGGAAGAAAGAGTCCAGGCGTGAGATGGTACAATAGGACTATACGAGATACCCATTTTTAGAACGACTTCCTCACCTTATAGGCAGCGAGATCAACCGTACCGCCACCAGCATCGCACACGATGAAATTTTGGGACGGCCTCAAATGGTGGAGATTCGACAAATGTGCACAATGGACAGCAGCTGCTTCCGGCTCTGTGATAATCTTCAAGCGATCTCTCCAGTTCTTGTCACCAGCATGAGCACTTTGAACAAGACCCGCAGTAATAGCAGCCTCTCGCATCATATCACAGCCCCTAGCGTCCCAAGCGGCAGGTACCGTCAATAGGACATCGGCGGAGTCTGTAAGATACCTCGTCAATAAGGATGATCCGAACTTTCCATGGAGGCTCACGCACTGAGATCGGCGACGGCTCCAATGTCGCGAGTGATTTGTTCCTTTGCATGCTCCCACAAACAAGTGAGGAAGTCGATAATCAAATCAATAGCACGTTTCCCCGGCTAACTTTCACCGTCAGCACGCATCTCGATGAACCAAACCGGAGCGCACTAACCGGCAGAAGAGGAAGCCGAGGATCAACTACCGACTCGTCGCGCAATGCCTTGGGTTCCAAAAACAACTTAAACCACTCGCATTTCACTGTCCCAGCCATGGGGCTGGCGTTTTTGGCTTCAAGACCCCAAGCCATTACCCTTCCTTCCTCGTCGTATAACAAGCAAGTTGGGATCTGCAAGGAGATTAGCCGGTTGTTGACGGCTCCAAAGCTCTTGACAGACCTTTCTGAACGTTTCAACGGAACCAGGCCAGTTCAGAATTTGTTGTATTTTTCCACCAGCAATACGCGAGGAACCGTAAGCCTAGGCGCTAGTATTAGGCTGGAAATCCTGCTCTGATTAAACGTCGTCACTCACGACACCGGAGAAAGTGGTACCTAGTGAACATAAGCAACGAACAAACACGATAACTAAAATACACACCAAAATCCACCGCCACTGACATCTTCCCCTCGTCCGGGACGGAGATGTTGGAGAGGTCAATGGGCGGCGGCGATGAAATGTGGGGAACTGCTGACATTGGTTGTCCATTGAAGGAAGGATAGTAGGCGGTTTGCGGTCGTAGCAAAGGGTCCAGCATTCCAGGAGGGTGATAGGAAGACGTAGTGAATGTTCCCGGAGATGACGTTGGAGGTGGTGGGGAAGGCGAGGCACCAAACTCGTAAGGGTTTTGAACAGGAGGGGACGGTGTCAAACCCATAGGGGAGACAGCTGAGCCGTTGTACTTATTCACAGGAGTAGGATTAACGACAGCTGGAGGAGGCGAAGCAACTGTGGGCTGATAGCTGGATGGTGGTGAACCGCCAGGCTTCTCTAGAGTTTGTTGAGCAGTTGGTTGGGTCGTAATCATGCCGTGGTTGGGCGCTTGCGTGCGATTTGAAGGCGCATTGTTGTCGATAGGCTGTCCACAGCAGCCCATGATAAACGGAAAGCGTCGAGTAAGAAGATGCGTAAGAAGAATGGGTTCAAGGTGACTTAAGCGCCTAAGTCCTGCCTCCCAGCGTGTGCCTGATGGCAGTTTGCCCTTTTTTTGGTCATGGGCGGTCAGGGTGAATTAACTCAGCCAATACTTTGTGATGCAGACGTGATAACAATCAATGGAATGTTTAGCGTGTCATGGTTGCAGAAATGGATGCAGTAGATTGTGGTGGAGAAAAGAAAAGCGTCGCGGTGAAGCCTCCCTTCACCACCGCAAGTACGTCAAATTGTCTACCCTAAACTCAATGAGCAGTCCTTAATTAAGTCATGTGGCCATGGCTACTGTCGCAAACTCCATTGTTAGGACGTGGTGAGCGTTAACTATGGTAAAAATCATGGCTACCCTCGATAAGGTGGTATCTACGTGTATGAACGGTCCTGAAGTGGAGACCTCCAAAGGTATTGTATAAGTGGGTTACACCCTTGTGGCCATAACCTCGATGCCCCACCAACGCGAATCCCGAAACCCGAACAGCATCCAACTAAGTTACATTGGGAGCAAAAGTTTGAAATACTTAATACACATGTCCGATAGAATCCAAATATGTATCCCTCTGTGGAACAGACTCACTGTGCACTTCAGTCTTGCTAACCTTCATACTGCTTGAGAGGCGAAATTTGTTCCAGAGGCGCAGCCTTCTCTTAGTGGCAATCGGCCGTCATCTCATCCACTAGTGAAGGTGACAAAAGGTGATGAAACAGCCCGTTGTATTTACGTACCGAACGGTGAACCTCTATCCGCCCCGTCCGTGCCCGTTCATCCATGTTTGAAATGCGAGTGGAAGTGGATTGGGCAACCCGGTAACTCATTTTCACGTAATTGAACGTCGCGGAAACTTCACTGGCTCACCGGTCAGAATATTCGAGGCCCTTCCAGGGGCTGGAAGCTGCAACTTCCTTGGACGAGCCGAGGTTTAGTTGCAGGATAGAACAAATCCTTAGAGAATTTCTTGACGTTAGTCGGAAATTCGTGCGGGCAGCATTGTAATCCACTGAATGGCTATGAGCATCGGCACCTTCTCGCCAAGAAAGCATACGACGACAGATTAAATATCAAGCGTTGGACCCCGGGAAATCCACTCGAACCTTTATTTTTACTGAGTCTCGCTAGACTCGCAACACACGAGAATCCACCAGAAGTATCCGGTTGTATGACGACAGAGTACCAGTCGACGCAGGCCATACATCGGTAAACAATGCTGCCAAGTTTTGACCTTGTAATACTTATGTATACCTGCTCGCCTCAAGTGGAAGGATGAAAACAATTCAGGCGCCAGGAGTTTGGTCGGGATAGGTTGTGGAAGCGGAAGTTCGCGTTGTGTACTGAGAACATCTTTTAATCAGTTGGTATGCATTTAATCTCGCCAAGTGGCAACGGATAGCTTTTCGCTTCTACGCGATGCGTAGTCACGGAGGTATGATAGAACCCTGCAGGCAATGAAAGATATACCACATTACCTCTAACTGAGAAGACAGACGCTTGTCAAATAAAACGTCGGACGCGTTCGTTGGCCGTGGCATAGTTTGAAAAAGGAATGCCTAGCATTTCACAGATTATATGCCTTGATCATGAACATTTCAGTCCAACTTAACTTCGCCACTTGGCTGACAACATTTTCGACGCCAATTGAGCATAATGATGACGTTAGATCGCGGAAGCTAAAAAAAACCAAGATGGCTGTCAGCTTCCAGGAGATCTCCTCTACGAGGAGATCCCCTGGAGAATCCTGGCGATCGCCTTAGGCACCACATGGGTCTCTGCTGGGCAGCAAGGAATCCAGGGTTTCACAACATGCATTGGATTATAGTCCATGTCCGGATCAGACCTGCAGATCACAATCGGAGTGTCTGAGTTCCAAATATAGTGATGTCAAGGCACGTCCATCACGCACATTTCCAGACATACGGTCTCAATCCCTCCAACAGGGTTGCTTCCATTTCTCCCAATCGCAACAACTCGCTAAGATGGCGACAGCGGCAGTTGCAAGCAAGAAACTTGCGCAAAAGCTTAGCGCAGTCGCCCACTCATGGGTCGTAGATCCATTCCGACCTAACCTGCAGCTCAAAACATTCCTAGAGTCCCTAGCAGCGCATCCTCGACTCACACAGCAAGCAGTTTCTGCCGCACGTGCTCTGAGAGATAATGAAATGGCGAAAAAGGTACGCATATGGTGTTGCTTCGTTTCCAGGCCCCTTCAATTGACCATGGCACCCGTCTCCTCCAGTATCCCCTTTCAGACAAAACTTTGCATCCTCCTTCCACGCCTCATCATTACGATCGTCTCGTTGAAGCATTTGAGAAGAGCGCCCAGGGTATCGGAAGGCCTTGGTGGAAGATTTTTTTCAATATATGGTAGAGGTTCTGAAGGACCTCCTGGTATTTCGGAACAAAATGTCGTGTTGTGCGAGTTGCTGGCACAGATTTGCACAGTCCACCTCGTGGCGTTTTTCTTTTTCGGCCGCGATCGATTATCCTTGACGCATAGATTGGAAAAACGTGGACAGGAGTCTGATGTCATAGATACTCTTGCAACATCTGGACTCGTCTTCTTTATTCACACAGCCATACATGACCTCAGATTTCATCCTTCCGCAATTGTGGCCACAAACCCCGTTGTAAGACAATACCCATAGGGCAACATGTTTCGTGTGTAAAGCAATAACTAAGACCCTTAATCAGTCCTCTTCCAGAATCTCATCCTCGCCGGTTCTGGCCTGATAGAGAGACGTTATTGCGCGCGACCGATTGTGAGAAATCTCCAACATACCTTCTCAAGTAACTTCCGACGCTTCTCTCTCGCCTTCAGTTGTACATTGAGATACTTGATGAGAGGAGCATCTTTCAACTGCCTCCTCAAATTCTTTTCCCAGTCCGCCACGGCAGCCATCTTGCCGGGCGCAAATGCCACATGCTTTCTCTGATTTTCCACCCACTTTGCGCTCTCTTCCACACGTTCCAGAAGTGTCTTCACCATATTCTGCTCTTTACTCGTCGCAGACGTAGCAGGGTTGGATTTCGCGGCTTTCAGACTCCGTCGTAAGAGAACTACGATCGGTACCGTGATTTCAGGAAACCCTATACTCCCATGAACCACAGGACTGGATAGCCATTCGGCAAGAAGATAAGTCGTTTCCTCGGTAATACCCTCATAGTATACACGTGTCTTGACGTATTGCTGGGGAACCCGGATTTGCGTCTCGAAATCCAACGGTTTCAGCGTCGAGGATTTGGGCTTGCTTGAAGGAGAAATGATGGAGGTAAGGATAGGGACGAGGTATGGCGAGACGGGGACGTATGTCTCCGTATGTTTGGCGAGATTGAGGATAGACCGAATAAGCTGGAGGTGGAGTGGGTATGAACGACTATTGGGGATGAGCCTGTCGTGAAAAGAAGTTAGAGGGGTGATTTACGACACGATAGGTATAAGCAGCTGACTTGATTGCTCCGAGGGCTATTTGGACAAGCGGGTATATCAGGGGTTTCATCTCGCTCTCTTTTCCTGCTTGTAACTCCGCTTCTTTGCTACACGCTTTTGCAAGGACGGTGCACCAAAAGTCGACGGAGTGTACAAATTGCCAATTGTACACTTGTTTGTACGATTCCTGGCGGATATCCAATACGCCAGGTTCAGTCGCCCGATAAGGAGATAACAAAAGGGTAAAATGGCAATACCTTTGTCTTCGTCTTCATGCTATTGCGTAGGTGGATGGCAAGCTGGCGGATATAGCCAAACGCATGCTGATATGCCACTGCGTGGTCGATGCAGAAAACCTCCGAGGCCGAATTCTTCATGAGAGTTATTGAGGGCAACGTATGTGCGCTAGTGCCTTTAGAGGACCGGATCAAGGTAAGATACGTGTTCTGTAAATAACGCGGATAATATAAGCTGTTCGTTCTAATTCGGGGAGCACGGACTCACTTTGAGAATGGTGTCGAGGGTGGTGTCATCATTGGACAGGGCAAGTCGTCGCACAGACAGGAATGCCGCTATCCGAATGTCATCTTCAGCCCCCGACCACAGTTCTAGGCATTTCTAAAGTAGAGCTTAGAGACACCAATGCGATAAGAATGCCAAAAACAAAAAACACCGACCTTGAGATATATCTTGACAGATTTCCGGCTACTAACAACGTAAGGGATTATTCTCGCACTCTCTGCTATCGCAAGGCGTAGCAATTCCGTGTCGCTCAGCTGGGACAACAGATGAATCACGTTGTGGAAGTACGCAAGAATCATCTTTTGCAACGTTTTGAATTTGGGTGTCTGTGTCGGGGGTTTGCTATTTTTAAATCACCACAACCCGTCAGTCCATGGAGGTTTCAATGAAATATATCCATCCGAGGCTTACAATTTCCCATTCGGCAGCGTTTTGTACGGAACATGATGTTCAAGGACGACGGGCGTATACCGTAAAGTCGTTGTCACCAATTTATTATAGACTGCATCTCAACTGAGCCTTGCCATCGGACAACCAAAGGAATGGAAGAAAGGGATACTGCGTACCTGATGAACTAGAAATGCTCCAAGCTACGACTTGATCGTCCTCGTTCATGCGCGCCGCAGCTCGGAAGGCAATTAATAGTTTTCGCAGTGCTCTCAAGGACCGATGCTGGCCGTTTTCGGATGGAATCAGAGTAAGTCCACAGTTTACCAGCGCGGGTGGACATACCTCGAGAAGAGCTTTCTGCCAATGACGCAAGTGCTCCTTGGTTAGAGTCGGTGTCGTCTCTTCTTCGCCACCCATGACTTCATCTGCCATATCTTCATCTTCTCCCCCCGCATCCGGGTTGAACTCTAGTAGTTCACGATCGTTTTCTTGGAGGTATTTATAGAATTCGGGATCTTTTTCGGCGAGCTTGGAGAGTTCGAGAAGATGAGCCTGACCCTCATCTAGATGTACAAAGGTTGTGAGGGTTAGAGGAAATCTTGGGTTCGGATATCTCACCTTCTAGATCGTCAACAGACGCGAAGGAAGCATTGTCGTCAAAATCTTCATCTTCTGACATCTCGTCCTCCTCAGAAAGCTGCCAGCCGTCAAGATGCCACTGAATACTTCAAACAGAGAGTACTCACGAGTTCTGCACCCTCTTCTAGGTCGTCATCACTCCCTTCCATGAACCCACCACTCAAGAAATCGTCCACGGACTTGATCCTAAGTGCCAAAACCATAAGCCTTCTTTTCTGTTACAACAGGTATGTAGGCGTACCCTTTCCTTCCTGAAGGAGCCCGAGACTCTTTGTCTTCCTCATCCTCGTCCTCCTCAACGTCGGCACCCTTAGTCTTCACCAGTGGTTTCCCGCCTTTAGCTCCTTTCCGCCCTTGGATCTTCTTGCGGATCGCCTGACTCTTGTGGCGTGCCTGAATCGTTTTCTTTAGCTGACCGCTGGCAGCAAATTTCCTTGTTGCTTTCGTTGCTTTGCCCATATCATATGGAGGAGTGATAAGATGCGACAGCGGAGAGAATGTAATTGCTAGACTTAATTGCACATCCGAAAATTCTTGGATGTATTATGTCATACCGGCCCGCCGCTCCGTCCATGTTGAAAACAACTTGATAGCATGCTACACAGCGTATATACAGCAAAGGTGAAACTCGACGTTCAGAAACCACCCCCACCCCACTGCCCTCCCATTCCCATATTATGATGCATGTTATTCATATTCATGTTCATGTTCATGCCGCCCATATTCATCCCGTTAACTATAGGTCCTAGGAGGAAACGAATTCACATCAACTAACCGTTATCCACGCTCGATTGCACAGCAACGCCTCACCTTGATCACCCCATCCCATCCCACCGTTATTCATAGCAGGATTGAATACTGGAACACCGCCCCCGAATCCCACGGCGGAATGTCCTTGGAATCCCCCAGCACCTATATTCATCTGTCCCATCATTGGGTGGTGCATTGGCATAGGTGATCCAACATTAACGCCTCCCATGGGTCCAACAGATGTCATGCCCACGTTGACATTGTTCACGCCCAACGTTGCGTGATTATGATTCCCGGGTATTCCGGGTGGGCCTATGCCTCCCACGTTAATGCCAGCCATAGCGTTCATCATCGGATTCCACCCTGGTACCGACGTCATCATATCATCGATGGGCACAGGAACCCCTATTCCCATTCCCAGTTGATTAACACCCACACCCATGCCCATCAGAGCAGGCTGAACCATCATTTGATTTTGGCCCATCTGGTTCTGGGGAAGGCTGACAGGAGGATGGTTGATGAAACTGGGTGGTCGATTTCCAGATGCAAATCTGTTATTGGCCGTGTTACTGGTGTTGGCGTTTGATGGGATTCCAACGGCGACACCACCGCTCATTGCTGAACCTCCGCCGCCGGACATATTTTGACCATGTCGTACTGGAGATTTGGGTCGAAGGGCGTCGATCTCGGGAGTCATAGGAACAACAGTTTTGCCGTTTGTGAGGAGTTGTTTGATCTTTTCGTCCCAGATTTCTTGACGCCACTTTGTTGCTTGCCCACCCTCTTCACCTTCGACGCGTACGGTACCATCCTCGGATAGCTGCAATTGTTTGTCCAGTCCTTTGGTCAGCACAGTGACCCAACCTCGCCGAAGAGAAGATGGGCGGCCAAATATCTCGAGTCGCCGGATACCAAGGCAAAAGTTCTCGATCAAGGTATACATCTCTGGGGGTTTTCGTGTAGGATCTGCTGGATCACCTTCCCAGATAATAACATCGGTATCTGGTGCCAAAGGTCATTTGATTAAGATTTCGCATCTGAGCCATCCACGCTTGGGGTACGCACCAACATTACAATGAACAAACCAGCTATCAGTTGAACGTCGGACGGTCCCACGAATGCCAATGAGACAATGATGCTTCGTCCTTGTCAATAATGAAGTAGTTGGAGGGTCTGTCTGTGATGGTCAAAAGGGTTCTATCAGTGGTCATTGTTGGAGAAATGGGGTAAGATTGCTAACTCCTGGTCCTTGATTAGACGTCTTGTTCGTTTTAACCCACACGACATCTTCACAGCGCCTGTATCCCCATTTTGCTAGGACTTCTCTCCCCCTCTCTAGACCTTCTCCCGCGCCACTGCCTACCCAAAGAAAAACAAAACTGGGATCCGCAGCGAGACTTGGGATAGGCAATTCTTGTAGCTGATCCCAGCCAAATGATGATGAGAACGGTGGGTCTAGTAAGATCACATCAAATTTGTTGGGGTGGAGGGAGGACAATTCAACATATGGAAGGTAGTAGGGTGGTGTGGAATGATTGTTAACAGAGTTCTTCTTGAGCGTGAGGAGTCGTTGCTGTTTGGGATATCTAGAGTACGAACCGAGTCAACTGCGAAAATGGGATGTATTGAGAAATGGAGCTACTCTTCAAATCTGTGCTCCGGTTCAGCACCAATCACCCAATTCTGAGGCCATTCTCCGCCGTCCACGTATCGTTGAGAATAGTCGTTCCGGATAGTCTCCTCCTCTGGGACATAGTTGTGGTATCTGGCGAGCCTTGCTTTTTTCGCCGGGGGAAGATCTGAGCGGTCTGGTTCTTCAGGCTTGGGGAGGGGAGATGATGGGGGTGATTCATCGTCGGGCGTCAGTGAGGGTGGCGAGGGAACGGTAGGGAGTTTGAGCAACTCTTCCGGCGGCGATTGCAAGGTCTGGAGTTGGCGGCGAAACTTTTGTTGCGAGGCACGGACTCTTTCTATCAAGGCCGCATGTGAGGCAAGTAGCTCGTTTGCTTGGCTCAAAAGTTCAGTTGTGGAATCAGTGGCCATCGTGGTGTTGGCGTTAGGGGTATACGCCAATTAGTTGGGTTCCTGGTGCTGTGGCACTCGTGAAATTGCACTATTTCCTGAGATTCTTTGGGAGGGTCTTTAAGTTAAAGGCAGAGTCCTTTTGATATACATGAGTTAACGCGAGAACGCTATTCTGAGGGAAAGAGAGGACAAGGACAAGGTACTGGCTTGAACTTGGAAATCCTGGACAGTATTCCCGTCGGTTGTTTGTCTATGTTAGTCCCGAAAGCTATCGCTCCCCGCACCCCCTCAGGTGTTGCCTTGGGAATTTCATCCATTCACAGTTACCTGGCGTTGTCAACCGCCGATACAGTTGCCTCTCTCTTAACCACCTCTGATAACCCATACTCTGCTGTACCCCATAGAATTTTACTTCCACCGAGATGGTACGCGGAGTTCCGCGCCCATACCCCATAGCTTCGCATACCATAGGTATTTCGGCTCAAAATCCCATAGCGTCCATGACTTGTATAGCAATTTTATATTAACGTGACTGATAACAGGGTCTTCATGTCCAAGAAGGTTGGTCTCATACATTAACGACAGCATTGAGCAGCCATAGGAATAACTTTCAGTACTTCCGAACCACCCACCCCTTCCACCTGGAGCTATAGAAAAGGACCTCTGTGGTACCTTCTTCAATTTATATTGCACAGTATGAAAAGGCCAGCAGAATCTAATTTCCGAGAATGATGCTAATTCCTTACATGAATACTTCTTCCATAGTTGGCAGTTCTAGAATGGCCAGCTGGGACTGCTATTGTGCACCCATTTGTCTATTGCAGTAAAAGCGGAATTTAAAAAGAAAAAAGAAAAAAAGAAAAAAGAAAGGCTAGCTGGCCACCTCCAGCCATTCTTCTGTGCAACCTTTTGCAACCTTTCTTGATGAGTACTTACATAGACAAGGTGCAAGTGGACATATATCAATGCATGTGTATGGGAGATCCAGAAAAGTTTGAGCACAAAATAAGTCTTGTGGGGGTGCACTTGTATCATTCTTCTTCAAAACTGCAAAATGAGCACATGTGATCTTGTTTTGGCAAGGAACATGCAACGTACTAAACCCCTTCAATTAGGTACAACCTCAGGATAAAAAAGCGTGAGAAAATTGAGGACTATACACTTCCCTTCTTGCCCTTTTGATCCTCTCTGCAAGGGTTTCTTGGTTACTGGACGCGTCCGAGGTGTTTTTTGGTGTGTAAATTGGTCTTTATGCGGTGATTGTCTCTGAACGCGTCCTTTGATCGCGTAGGTTTACCTTAACCCTATTTATATGCCCGTTCTTCGAGCCAGGACCTATGATACCGCGTCCGACGGCTCAAATTCGACCCTCTCTTCGCCGTCTGGTTCACCTAGGCCAAGTTCGAGTGGTGCCTCGTGGAAGTCGTCGTTGTGCGCGTTGAGTGATCCGTACACGCTTGTTCCTCGGGAGAAACGCAAGAAGCTATCAACCTGTGACCCAGTGGTTCGCAGCGCCAAAGATCCTATAATTATTTGCGGGATTACGTTAACCCCTACTGTCGCTTTCGACACTTTTTGGAGATTTGCTGCCGAGAGGAAAGCAGTTGATGACCGGCGCAGGGCTGGTGAACCATGGCCGTAAGCGTGGTGTTTTGTCCATCACCTGTAGCATAATTAGCTCATACCCTACAGATGGACGGAAGATGTTATTCTCCAGAAATACCACTTCTGCAACACTTTTCGCGTTCTGGACAGGTTGAGCCAGTATATCATCCGCGAAGTCATTGAAAAGGGATCTCAGCAACCAGAGGAGCTCGCGTTCCGGATTATCCTCTTCAACTTGTTCACCAAGATTGAGACTTGGGAAATGCTCCAGGACGAAGTTGGACCACTTGAATGGGCAACTTACAACAGAGCCAACTATGTTGCCGTGCTGCGCAGGGCTAAGAGATTAGGAAAGACCCTGTATACTGGGGCTTTTCAGAAGCCCGCCCCGAAATTCGACTACGTCGACGGATACGTGAATCACCTTGTCCTTTTGGAGATCTTTATGGACAACAAGGTCTACGACAAATGCTTGCACGCCTGGCATATGGCCGACATTTTCGAATACTTGATCTCATTCCCAAGCATGGGGGATTTTGCGACCTATCAGCTAATGCTGAACCTGTCTTACAGCAAGCTGCTCAATTTCCACCGTAATGATTTTGTCGTTCCGGGGCCTGGTGCATCATCCGGGCTTCGCAAGATGTTTGGCAAAAGCATAGATACCGGCATTGCCATTGACCCTCATTTCGAAATCGAGGTCATTCGGTGGTTAACGGAGAACCAGAAGTACCACTTCGAGCGCCTTGGTCTGGGGCCTCCGCTACTTGGTCCGAACAATTGGCCTATGGACGTCGCAGACGTGGAGCATACCCTTTGCGAATTGGACAAGTACGCTCGACTTGCGCACGCAGATATTAAAGGGAAGCGGAAGGAAATACGTCGAAGTTTCGAACCGAAAGGCCAACTCCCTCCGGACCCGGTGCTTCCAAAGGCTTGGAAGCATCCTGCGAGGAAGACCCCTCGAGTTAGGCCTGACAGGAAGCTTATCGTTGAGAAGCGGTATGCAGTCAGTCGTATCAAGACTCACCGTGATGGAAAGAATGGAAGAGAGTATTTGGTCTTTTGGTGGGGATATCCGGATTCCGATGCGACTTGGGAACCGGAGCACACTCTGATGGACGATGCCGCTGGTGCTGTTAATGATTATTGGAAGAGGTTGAATGGGAAGCGGAAGTAACTTCTTGGATACCATAGTCGTTGTAACTGTATTCCCCTTGCTGCTTGATTTACCCTCTCGCCTTGACTAATTCATCGTACTTTCGTCTTCGTTTCTCTGTGCGTATGTATTTCTTGCGATCTTCACATCTAATTTTCTTTGGCAGGTATGAAAACAGAATAGGCAATTCCCCGTGAGGATTTGTTTGTATGTATTTGTAGACGCGACAGACGCGCCTCAGGCAAAATCAACTCGAGGATCATCAACCCAGTCCAACTCTCCACCAGGCTGGGGTTTGGAACACAGTCTACGACCATGGAATCAATATCAAGACTCAGGAATGCCCTATACAAAGCCTTGTCACCAACAAACATCCAATACAATGAACAAGAACTCTTTGATGAGCTCATGGTACAAAAGCCGCGTCTTCTCAAACTACTAGATGTCGGGCAAAGAAATCCACAAGAGCAGAAGGAGATTGAATCAGGTGCGCGCCTCTCAGGCTTGGCTGTAAGCTGATACTGAATACGATTCCCTAGGAAAGACTGTCATCGAGGGTAAACAGGTGGCGATCAATGCCGAATTCGCAAGACAAGTCCTGTTCCTCTCACAACAGCTCGAATGTTCCGAACGATACATCGCGGCACTCTTGGACGAGGTCATGAAGGAGAATCCCAATATCGACGCTGTTACAAGCCTGGAGCTGACGGTGGAACAATTTCATCTACGGAGGCGGCATTTGGTTGATTCACTTCGCTACCTTGTGGATGCGACCGAAGCGGCGGACCTGTCCCCGGATAACCAGACCTACGTGCGGCTAGCGCACTACTTTATCAACGAACTGGTTCCTGCCTCACCTGGTCAGGGAGGAAGCTTTACGCTCGCGACGAGGATATGGAAGGAGATTGAGCAATTGGATGCGCTCGTTGCAAAGGCGGATAACGCGAGGCGGGGAGCCGGGAGTAACACTGTCGCACCTTCATACGCAGGTGAGCTCAGCCTCCGCATAGACTAAAGGTTTTTGAACTAATGCATTTAAAGGAGCACCATCTTTGGGTTTCGACATTCTGAACTCTCGCTATGATTCACTCAAATACGAAAGACGGTCTCTCGCTATCATACTGTGCTCTATTTCGCATCTTGGATACTTTTCCAACAACGAAGTCAAACTCGTCGTTGAGTGGCTCTCGAAGAACCCTTCCCATCCCCTCACATACTACTTCCTCACCGCCATCCTCTTCGCCTTCGACCCTATCAACCCTTCAAGCTCTTCTGGTCAACTTAGACAAGACCTTGCGTCGGACAATGCCACAGTCGCATTTGTGACTAAAATTCTTGGCCCCTCGACTCAGTGGAAGGAGCCTGGTCTCAAAGCCACAATTCTTCTCAAGTGGACCATGTTCTTGACCGAGGCGAGGCATAATAATCCCAGCCTTGAGCACAAAGAAGGGTTCAAGACGGAGGAACTCGAAACTCAAGTGTGGAATGGAGTCCAAGGAGACTCTTTCGTCTATCTCAAAACCTCTGTCCAACACCTCTCAGTCAAACGGTCGACTAGTTCTGTACCACTCTCCCTTGCATTCACGACTGATGGCCAGGAGCAACGTGAAGTTCCTCCTGATGACTTCCGGGAAGTTGTTCTCTTTGCATTCGAGACACTCCTTCGCTCGCTCATTACCCATGCATCGTCCGAGTTGAGGAAGATTAAGCAGCGACAAGAAGATATTGCTCACGCGAGAGACCGAGCGCGAACGACGGCAGCCCGGTTTGCTGGAAGCATTGTGCCTGAGCCTGAGAGGTCCGAACCCCCAGCCCGAAACGATATCGCTGCACTGTACACCCTGATTGGTGCCCTTTACACCGCACTCCCCCCAGAACGAGGACTTCAGTTCTGGGGTGCGACGCCAGGAGACCCTCTGAAGTTGTCTTACATGGAATATGTGGAGACAACAACTGGAAGATTGCCGGCATTTTTGCAATGGGCAGTATGGTCTACTTCAACCCAGGATTTAACACTTTTGGCGGCGTTGTACGACATGTTGAGCGGGTTGGCAAATGGTCAACAGTGTAGCGAGCTGGCATACAATTTCATGGCCCGCGGAGGAGGGGAAGTCTTACCGGGAAGCTCGCTTCGTCCCTCGTCGGCCAGTGGACCAAGTATCTCGTGGGGTGCCATCTTTGGTTTGCTTGACAACTGGTCCCAGAGTGCAGCGAGTGCCAGGGGAGCACCTCAGCCTCAGACGTTCGGTTCATTTGGTGGGTTGTTTAATCCTCCAGCACCCAAACCTGCTGCGCAACAATTCACCATTGGACCGAAAGAGGTGCTGTATGCACAGTCATTCCTTCGATTGCTCTCGACTGTGGTCAAGCACTCTGTACCTGTTCGCACGACAATTTCGAGTCATGCGCAGTTCCGTGCAATCCCAACATTGGTTTCTTTGATTCCTTTCAGTATCCCCCTGGAGCTCAAAGGCGCGATTTTCGATACCCTTGCCGCCTTTTGCGAGCCTGGTGCTGGTATACCCGGAGTAGAGATATGCAAGGCCGTGTGGACGTTAATGGAGCGGCTAGAGGTGATCAATGTCCGTGCTGGTGCTTCAAGTGGTCTAGGAGCTTTGGCAACCGGAAAGGGAGTGGAATTGGAGTTGGAGCAGATCGAAGCAGTGCATAGATTGTATCCTGCAACCATCCCGTTCCTTCGACTCCTGGGAACACTCATTCATACGCCAAAACGTACGCCGCTGAAGGATAGGCTTTTAGACTTCGACCCGATAAGCACTATTCCTGATAATTTGGGCCAGCCGTATCGTCTCCCTGGCATTGGCCCGTTCTCGGCTTTTGTCATTGACAATGTGTTCGCAAACATTCCAAATAGGGAGTATTCTCAGCCTTCGGACAGATGGGAGATTAATGACCTCTGTCTTACATTCATCGAACGCGCGTTGGCGAGCTACGATCTGGAGCCCCTTGTCAGCGCTTCGGACGAGATCTCAGTCAAGGCGGAGAAACTCCTCCCCTTCATCTCGCACCCTGGCTACGACATCATGAAACGACTGCTGACGAACTCGCCGCTGCAGAACAGTATATTCTCGTATATTGTCGAAGGTGTGGAGGGCTTTGATAGGAACCTGGCCGACGAGGAACCATTTTTCCGCAATACTATTGTTCGCGTCCTCAGGATTATCCACCGGACCTTGGAGATTCAGGACTTATTCCTGGATGTCCTTGTACCACTCCTTTCCGAACTCAACAACGCGACCTTTGCGAGCGTTATCCATCCGAGGTCATATTATACGCGATTCGACCAGTTTCTTTCGTTCGGCACGCAATTCATTCCCGCAATTGCGACGTATATGTCGTACCCCTCATATTCGGAACTGGCTTTGCTTTCGATCAAGATTCTTTCGCTACTCTGTAGCTCCACCAACTCGTCCACAATCATCACATTGATCGAAAGGAGTAGGGATTCTGAGAGGATTTCGGGCGGGTTCATGAGGATTGCGGGGATCGAGTCGTTGGACGATGTTTGGGAAGCGGATACATATGCGGAACAAGTTACAGGTGCGGGTGCTCCAGACCCCGATGAGGATCCAGATCCGCTCGCCCAGGCGATTCGGCTTAGTGCGCTAGAGTTCCTGATCCAAAATACCGAACAGGATCGGCCGTACCCTAATATCGCGCATTACTTCTTGTTTGGCGGCTCAGTGAAGGAACAAAGGATTCAGGACCCGCATGCACTCGGTGGACACCATACGACTCTTCATGTGCTCCTCCGTTTATTAAACGCTGGCATTCCGAGGTTAAAGGGCAAGGATAGGGAGGGAAGTCATGATGCAACACCCCTTCTAGTTACACTTCCTGGGTTGGCGGAACGTTGTTACAGGGTGATACATAACCTCTGTGTACACCCCAGGACGTCAGAATTCACAACGAGATATCTGCGTACAAGGGAGGACTTTTTCGCGAGGCAGCTTGCAAGCATGCCCTCGGCCGTACCCCCTGCACTTCAAGAGCCATTCATCCAGGTGCAATATGAAGATGGAAACACCGTTACAACCACTGTGCCTGTCCTATGCTCCTTCCTTCGCCTCCGGTCCTATATCTTCAACTTGGTGGCTTTGGAGTTACACGTCCTCACCAATAAGGGACAATTCAAGGGTGCCACGGAGTTGTTGGATATCCTATTTGGCACGGACGTCGAGTACGAAGAAGAGTTCGGGTTCCCGACATTTCGAGAAGTCGGGCAGTCACAGATGCGGATCATCGACTTCTTGCAGTCACTCATGTTCGATTGGGCTGATAGCTTGCAAGTCCAACCTCAAACTCTCCACTTCTTCTCGAACATAGACCTACAGGCTTCAATTCGCCGAGATGCTTCGGGGTGCGAGGTTGTTGACCGAACGGCGGTGCTGTCACTTCTTTCTGGAGCGAAGAGAGCCCTACATGCTCAGGGTGCGATTTCAACTGCTTCACATCTAGAGCAGATCAACAAAGAATCGACATATATTCTCGAAAGCTGTGCGGTAGAGAATCACCGTCGCAAGGTTTCCTACGCGCTGGTGGAGGGTATTGAATCCTGGAAGCGGCTCCTGGATATGTCCTTGATGAAATGTTTCGATCGATTGCCCCATGATCGTAGGGAGAACATGCTTTTTGACCTTCTTCACGTCCTTCCCCCTGCTATTCGTTCTGGGAATGTCAACGAGAGCGTACCAGTCCTCTTGGCCGAGACAATGCTTTCGTCAATCACAAAATTGCGAGAAGACAGACAGCATCAAATCATCTTACAATCTGTCGGTGGGAACGCCGAGTCAGGATCATTGCCTGCAGAGAGGTTGTACGCTATCCTTCGGAATATCCTGGAGGGTATTTTGGACAGCAATCGCGTAGAGCTGGTCAGGGGAAACCTGTATGCGGCTCTAATTAACTTCATCCACCTCATTGTGTCTCCCAACGAGTCATTCGAACCTCCAAGTCAGGCGCCAGCCCCATCACTTTCTGGATCTCTTAACCAAAGCATGGCCTCCTTCAACACCAACCAATCAACCATGCTATCAAGCACGCCCAGAAACTCATCTTCCAGCGCTTCCGCGCTACTCTCGGGTGCTTTGAATGCTATGAGGGATGTTATTGAGAATTTGGTTGCGACTATTGCAAGAGATGCTATTGATGGGACGGAAGTGTGGAAGACGATCGCGTTCATGCTGCTGGATGCGCTTGTGCAGCTCGCAGGACGGGAGAAGCAATCGATTGTTGCTTCTGCACTTATGAGGCATGGAATCCTGTCGAACTTTGTGAGGGGCGTTAAGGAGAGTGACGAGAGATTGCAGTCTGTGCTCAAACCAGACCCTGGTAGGCATAAATCAGAGTATATATTCTTCGTGCTCACGATGATTTGCAGATGACTTGAACCCTCTCTATGTATATGAATCCAAGATGTCACTGTTCACCCGCATGTCGCAGACTCGAGTTGGAGCAGAGAAGCTTCTGGAATCCCAAATTATCCCGATTTTAGCGAAATGTGACTACCTTGATGCAAGACCAGAGGCAGACCAGTCCTTCATCGGTGCGGTCTCTGATCTACCTTGTGGGGATATCTCGATTAATGTGCACCTGACAGACCAGGACTCATTTTTGCCTTCAGCGGTTCAGCGGTACCATCAGCTTTTCATGCCTGCGCTGCAGGTCGTCGGCGGTTTACTCGCAACCCTAGGGAACAAGCATTCCACAGTCACGAATCAGGCGTGTAAACCTTTAAGTTCCATCGGATTCAAAGCTTACTGTCTCCCTAGGTCCTGGAGTTCCTGGCCAGTCACGGATCGACATTAGTTATCTTACTCAAGAACGACGCCGACCATATATCCCTTGGAATCCTAGATGAAATCCACCTGATCATCAACCTATGTACTAATGTCCTTCCTTCGGTGCCTAAGTCTGAAGTGGTAAGCCTGACGCTTGTGACCCCACAACCGTACATCTAATTCCTTGGTCCAGTTGGCCCCCAACTCCGGTTTTGGCGCTATCCATGCTGCGATTCTGACCCTCGCCACACGATCTCTCAGCCGCGAGCGTTGCTTCGACAGTGTCGTCCCGCAGAACGAAGCCGAGATGCAAGATGCGAGGACGCCAGCATTCGGTATGTCGCAATAAATCCCGCATCCAACGGTTAGAGGTTAATAAGATGCGCAGGAAATTCAGCAGAATCTTGTTTCGACATTGCTCTTCAAGCAAAGGAACGCCTCTTGCGCAAGGCCATTGTCTCTTACATTGGTGCCGCGAGCGACTTCACAGGTTTGTAAACATGACTAACGGAAAGTTGTAGATTGCTGACCACAACCGTGTGCTTATAGAACCTGAAATCACCCTTGTCCTCTCCCCGATTATCAACACCACGCGCATTGATGAACGAGGTTCCCATTTCATTGGTACATACCTTTCACTCAAATCCATTGGGATGATCCCTCACATCCTACTTACAGCCACAGTTCCCACCGTTGGAGATGCCCTCCAAGCACTCGAGTTCATCTCGGAAGATATCTCCACAACTCTCAGACTAATATCCGACCTTGGTGCGGAACTTGCAAATAAGGACCACATCGTCATTGAGAACGTCAAGGAAATCTTGCGTAATGTGCATGCGACGCTATTGCAAGAGCTGGATATCGAACAGAAGAGGTCACTAATATGTCAGGAGATTGAGCGTGTCCGACAAGTGGCCAAGGCTACTGCAAAGACTCTGTTTGGTATGTTCTAAGACTTTGTTGCGGTGATCACTGACTGACTTGGCGTGATTGAAGATACCCTGGAAATGCTTTTACTACTACTTTGGCGTCACCTGGAGTATTATGCGGAATCAGGGAATATGAGTAATCCTCCCGTGCGGACGTCCGTCACGAACGCCATGCGTCTGTTGGCAACTTTGAGTCCGGAGCAGTTCCGAGAGGAGGTTGCGATGAAGCTGAACCCTCTGCTACAACGTATCTCGTCCTTGGAAATCGTGAGTCCTCTTTCCAACCTTATCCTAACCAATCACTTAGGGAGTCCCTCAGGATCAGGAATCTTTGGGCAGAGATTGGCAGTCTAACCGAGCTTACATCGAAATCATGTCGCGGCGTCTGAGGGATAGTGCTGGGTTGCTGATTGAAGACCCAATGAATGAGTAGACGCCATTTTCATTGACGCCCCAAAAATCGCGACACCGCCTGGCATATTGGTTTGCTATTTCATCTTCTCTTTCTCTTGTTGATTGTTGTGTATCAATATAATCAATTACTCACTCCTACCCTTCAACCCGGATAAAGTCTCACACCAAGGTCGGAATTTCGAGAAGAATAGATTAATGGCGAAGTGCATCCAATAAATAAAACAGAGTGATATGCAAAATCATGATTATCGTGGCAAGAGGTTACCGGCACCACGAAGTGCCAGCGATCCACCCATCCTCAAGGTTTGAGATCCTCCAGGGAAATAGGCAAGGACATAAGCGATCAGAGCAACAACCTGAAAAGGCAGATTCGTGATCAATGGATCTAGAACGTTCGCGCTTTTTAGGAAGCATACCTGAACAGCCCCACATATCAGCGAGCCAAGGTAAGAATGAACCTAGAAAACAGCTGAGTCCGATAATTGGGAACAGAGGAAACAGCCACGTACACCGAGGGAGAAATAGAGGGTCAGTCCAAGACTCCCGAAGTAAACAAGGGAGAAGGGAAGTCGTTCCTTCGATACAAGATGTTTGATATGGTTGATTGGCCCGATGAGAACGGAGAAGCTAGGTCACCAGGTCAGCTTAAGATGCGTTGTGAAGAAAGAAGGCGAAAAGCAACAGACCCGAACATCACAAGTAAACTCCCTAAGCTGATGACGCAATTTGGGTTATGGACGGCATTTGATTGGCATAATGTCGACGTTTACCTGAACGAAAGCGCAAATTTCGCTGGTCTAAGGATAATAGAGTGTTTTAGAGGAATTCCTGGTTGAGTAGCAGTGTCACACACCGAATGGCAAGCAACGGCAAGGTTATAAACGCCACGAAGAAACATACGCCCGCTCCAACTAAGCATCCTATAAATCCCAATAGTCTACAGGGCAGGTTGAATATCTCTCCTCCTTTCTTTAGAGATCTAGTTTACTAACCTCTCCCATCTTGACAACGCAAACCACGCCTCATCTTCATTGGACCGCTCGCTTGAACGAAGGGGTATATAATCTCCAGCAATCGAGCTGTAGAAACGAGAAAAAGGGTTTCCGGAGGATTGGCTGGTTTGCGCGCTTTGTGAGTCGTCCGTTACGCCTCGTGCCCAACGAAACTGAGATAAGTTATTGCGGAAGTTTTGTTCTGCTGTGGGAGCCATATGATGGAGGAGGATGAGTTCTTGTATTATAAACAAGTACAAATGAACTACGTGACTTCCAGATCAATCACTGCGCACTGGTTACTAATTGCCGGCCAAGTTCGTCACCACCAACTATACCGTTTACCTAGACGTGTAAGCAAGGAGACCTTGACAACATTTAGGAGCGACGAGCTATATCCAGTTCTTCAGGGATTGGTCGTAGTACGTCCTTTGCGGGTTAATTTCTGGTATCCAATCTTAGCACAAGTACTCTGGGTCCCTTTTATTGTCGTCCACGCCGAACATCCAATTCAAAGGATCCCCACGAAGCACTACACCAAGAAAACGAATACAAATGTTTTATCTCGTTGGAAAACGTGCTCACAGGAGTTTGATGGAATGTAAAGAACGCTATCAGTGCCGAAGGTGACCCACTTTCGATGCAAACCATCTTCTACAAATAGCGGCGTCCACTGTTTGAGTAGATTCTCTACACGTTCTCGGATACAAAGTGACGTCCATTGGCTCGGAAAGGTCTCGGTCTATGTCATGTTGGACATCTCCCAAACGATATGGTGAAGGCGTGTGTATCCTGTTGCACAACACTGAGCGGGAGATCATCTACCTTCATCGCCAACGCTCACATGCAGGACTAAAGCGTCAGTCCTCTCGTGCTTCTCAAGCGCAAGCAACGTTTTCTCTATTCTGCCTGCCGAGACTCCTGATCGGTCGTCAAGCACTCCTTGCAGAACTGCTGTCCAATCCTTCACGTTCTTCAGCTCCTGTTCCAACTTCACTTGCTTTTCCCAGCCGTCCTGAAGGTCTTGGGCCCATCCCTCCAGCTCCATGACAATCTCCCATGGTGTCATGCAAAACCGAGACCCCAACGTATTGCCGGTCTTCGGAATCTCAAGTCGAATTTCCTGAATTTTCTGGTGCATCGCACAGTTGTCGGGATTTTCTTTCAAGTTGCGGACAGAATTTTTGAGGGTTCAAAAAAATCTACAACGTCATTCACCCTCGCATAAGGGTTGGACTTCTTGTCCAGCTTTTGCGAGGAAGGGAGAAAATGGGGGGTTTTCGATCAATAGTGTGAGGAAGCTTTCGAGTGCTTTGCAAAACGCTTCCGAGATTCGGAGGACTTTAAGCAGCTGCAGGCTTTCCATCATGGCGAGGGAAGGCTTCGTATCGTAGTTCATGACTAAGAGAGGATGAGAAGGAATGAGAGCATCGTATTCCCAATGTAGGCTAGTAAGGTGGCTGGCGTGTCGCTGTACAGAAGCGGTAACTTGGGCGAATATGTCGTCGTAGGCAGCAATAATATAGTAGGTTATACGGTAGCGTTCCAGCTGGGCCAACGAATGGATTTTAGGAGGTTGGTAGTCACCGTCGGATGGGGAAACGGAGCCTTAAAAAATTCGAGTTGCAGGAATTTGCAAGCAGGGAGTGTAACCGCACCAGCTGTAATAGGCGAATTGTACATAATGCAGTTCTCCAGCGGATATATACCAAGTTGGTGAATTTTGAAAGGGAGAGATGATCAAGTGTCCATCCATTGATACTTACCCGAAAAATGAGTGACTTGATTCCATGGCCAATCCAACTGGAGTTGTAGATCTGAAGAAACGAGTAGACTTACATCGACCAAGAGGAACCTTAATTGAGGAGCAAATTTAAACGCACTCAAAGGCAACAGAAGCCGGCTTCCAGATAGGACAGGTTTGAGAGAATACAGGGATCGCAGGCGCCCTTCGAGGCTGGCGAGGCGCGTATTTAACCACGTTGAACCCCCCACGATATATAGCGAGGTGCATGTCTCCCCAACACTCTGCATGTTGAGCCAGAGCTGTGAAGAGCTGTGCCGACAGCGCATGCTCAGAGTGCCAAGAAAATATGATAGCTTCATTCCTCGATTGTTTGAGATAATCCTTGCTCAGAACTCCAGGAACCGCCGTTCCGTGGGCACATCGCGGGATAACCCCGGAGGGAGCTTGCGCCATAATTGTGGAGTGGAGAGCGCTATCGAACTCCATTTGCGACACACTTGGGAGATGTTCCAAGGAATCAAGGTAAGTATTCCCGTTCGTGCAACAGATGAAGATATGGATCAGAAGCTCCGGGAGCAGTCGACGTGTCCAGTGAAGTAGAGGTTCGTGCTTTGCGAGGAAATCTTCACAGGCAAGACGTTGGTGGTATGCGACATTATTGTCTCCCTCGATACACTCAAGCTCTTTGAGTAGATCAATTTCTGCGTGAACACGGTCCATAGCGACGCGAATGAGATCATAATCCCCATCGGTAACCATTTTGTTCGAAGAGAGGAGATGGGGAACTGGAAGTCGAAGGAGGTGAGGTTTGGGTCGATATTTATAGGCGACTGTTTCTGGGCTATTAGTGAGTACTGTTGACATGTACACCACGGGTCGGTCAACCAGCCCTAGGACACGTGCACGAACGCACTGTTGCGGTAGAATCTTTGAGGAGACCCCAAGGTCGAGGATGGAGAAGTAGCTGAGCTCAACAAGTGGAACTTATAGGAAACTAGTGCTGACTCATTGACGTTATCATATGTGTCGGGGTCAGGGCAGATTGAATGTTCGACCACTCAGATTCTCAGGTGAAGGTCAATCCCAATGGCCAATTGGGCGCACCATCGGACTTGCCAGCGCAAGTGTATCCCAAGAAATAATCTCTCAGCTAACTTAGAATCACGAGTACTTACAGAATTCAATTTATTCTCATCCTCACCTGCGAAAATTCGTGTTCTCCAGCTCTGATCTCTCAACACTGCCCTAAAATGATACCTACTACTGTCCACAGCCCCCTTACGATAGTATGTATCACGCGTATGTTCCTCCCTTTTACCGAGAGAGATATCTCTACATCTCTACACGACTATCCTGCCTGACCGTCGTCAGATTTATGTTCGTCAACAAATGGATCTGAAATCCTCCCCCCAGCATACACGTCCCAATGGGAAGATCATTTACATAGCTTTGGGTTTCTTTGTGTAAAGCCAGCTCGTTTGCGAACACAGGACGCAGTGGAGTCTGGTGACGCCATAGTCTGCAATGAGTTTTGTTTGCCAGTGATGTTGTATGGAACAAAGCCGTAGATCGGGTCTCCGTCAATACCCAAATAATTGACTCATGGCCAAGTTTACAGGTGCAATAAAACGTGTAGTTGATAGCTAAGTACTCGCATGTACCCGATCTCCCTACCGCCGACCTCCTGCATTCACGTGCGACCACGGCAAATTCCATGAGATGATCAACGTTTCAGATCAAGAACTTGCTCCCAACTAACGCTCTCTGCGTATCTTACGCCTGAACTTCCATGGTTTGTTCAGCCAACAATCTCGGAACTGTGCTGAGCACTAAGGGCCTTAACAGACGCCCAAGAACCGCGCTCTAAAGTGCGGCTTACTGAAGTCGCCTCTTCCACAAACTTACCTACGCAATAACGAGAGGATATCAGAAGAGGAATATGAGCTTGTTCTTGCTGCTATCTCTCGAGTTCAGAGCGAAATTGCCCGTTTGGTGGAGCTCGACGAATCCCAGGAGGAATGTCAGGCCACATACCAACGGAGGCGGGCTTGCGAAGACTTCATTCGCAGGCATCAAACACTCCTCCATTGGACTCGACGCCTTCCATCCGAGCTCCTTGCTGACATGTTCACTTGGTGCACCAATGATAATACAACAATTCCTTGGAATGTGTCACAAGTGTGTGGCCGGTGGCGAAGCATGGCATTGCGCACTCCCCGATTATGGCGCAGACTGCCGCTCATTGGAAGACACGCTGGGATTTCTGCAGAAAGGCGATTTATCGCTTTCCTTTCAAGCGACTATCTGCAGCGATCGGGAACAGAAACTATCATCTTTACCTGGCATCCACGACATCGACTAGCGGATCAAATTTATTCTGTGTTACTCCGACATGTCCATCGGTGGGGGGATGTTCATTTGGTCATCGATCAAGTACTCGACGACCACCTACAACGTCGTCTCACCAAGCTTGATGGCCATTTGCCCTCTCTCTATGTGCTCAGGCTCACGATCATGGACGAGACCTCGAACATTTCCCTAGAAGCATTCAAGTCCGCCCCTCGACTGAGATATTTGCAGGTCAAGGATTTGCGCCTTATGACTACCCCTCCTCTCCCAATTGGGTGGCGATGGGAGCAAATAACACACCTTTCCGCTTCCATTAGAAATACATGGTGCCTCAGCTATCATTCCCTTGCCACGTTCACCCATCTACTATATGTGAGACTCAGGTGGTCCTGGTGGGACCGAGTTCCAGCGAATATCCATAGCCAAATCGTCTTCCAAGCTTGCAAATTTTTACATGTGGAGCTTTATCAACCGTCTGGATTCGTGCGCGCAGAAGCCTCACCCAACCTTCTTAAGCTCATGGACTTTCCCGTCTTGGAAAAACTTTTCATCTGTTATGTTCCCTTTGATTCAGATCGGTGGGTTGTGAAGCAATTGGGAATGTTTGTACACCGGCATGCCACCAAGCATCTCCAAAGCTTTCATTGGTATCGCGAAATTACATACTACTCGGCACCCCTCATGCTTTCCACGATCTACGTCGAGCGCGTGCTCTTCGATCACTTGAAGGACTTGTCAATTCTACGCCTCACTCTACCCAGTCAAGATATCCTGAAACATATCCTTACAAATCTCAAGACGAAAGATGATTTCATGCCCGGTCTCCGGAAACTCGACGTCAAGCTTGACAACGTATTCCTCAGGGACCGCGAAGTTGAATGGATTACCAAGCTGCTCCGTGGTGTTGTGGCTTCTCCGAAGCGCCGGTTGGACGAGATCTGCCTACAAATCCCGCCAGCACCACCCAGAATTACTATCCTCCCCTGGGAGCTTGTACTCAAGCTCGATGATTGGGAAGAGAAACTACGGGCTGATTGGAAAAAGCAGACCACTGTCGAAGGCCGACTTGAAATTCTATCCTTGAAGTCGCAGCCAAGACCCGGAAGCCCAGTTGCAACAATACAAAGGGTCGGAGACATGTCCATGTCCATTCAAGTAAGCAAAAGAATCTCTTCTCATCTGTCGCAGTGTTCCTAACACTTCAAATTCCAGGCGGCCAGGCTTCGCAGGACCCTCATCAACCTTATGCACACGCATTTGCTTACCGAAAGCTCACACCAATCACCCAAAGATCCTGCCTTCGATCGGAAAGAAGACTTTCTTAAGCGGTGGACTACGATGTTTATTGAAGAAGCTGCGAGCCGCCGATGGACAACAGCAGGAGAGGATAGTGTATTGTATATTTCCCCCTGTTCTCGTGAGTTGACCCAATATTTGCTCCAGCAGCAAAAGCTGAACGGTTATATAGCCTTGCGCAAGGAGGTTCTCCAATGGGCCCTAGGAGTCAGCGACTATAACGCTAAGGATCCAGGTTACATTGATGATGAGCATGTTCCTCTGATCAACCCTTCTTGGTTAGTCTCCAGTAGTGTCATTAACGATCATTACGCTCCGTGACAGTTCCTCTTCTGGTGGTGAGGAATGTTATGTACTCCAGCAGTGTTTTATAATTTCACACACTACGTCGAACCCGGTGATCAATCACAATCTCTTTCTGTGGAAATACAACTTGGAACTGAGACTATCCACCCTCTCCACACGGGCTGACATCACGGTTGCCGGTCTGGTCAATATGTGAGACACGTACATATATTCGTCCTCTAGTCTCTTTTCTCTGCTGTCTCTTTCTCTCGCATTTTTACTTACCAACTGACTCTCGGGTATCATGAGCAACTACGGACGAGGTTATCAAGGTGACGTGGATGAATGTACGTTTCCTCCCATCATTTGGCGACTCTACTGTTCACATAGGAGTGTATAGACGGCTATGATCAACAGAACAACATCGGTGGCGGCTTTGGTGGTAGCATGGGCAGAGGAGGAGGAGACTTCAACCAATTCACCGGAGGTTGTAAGCATTCCATTCCACTTGCTCTCGTATCCTCTGAATTTCTTAATATGCTCTCGGATGAACAGCTGACGATCAAGACCAAGGAGGTTTTGACAATGCCAATCAATATGACAACGGCAATTCCGGATGTAAGCCCTCTTTTTATTCTTTCCCCCCCACAAACCCAGTCATAACTACCCACTATTTCTACATCGTTCATAGATGGTGGTGACCAATCCGGGTACGGCAACCAGCCCGACTTCGATCGGGACCGAAACCGGTATGATCCAGGCTTTGGAGGTGACCGTAGTGGGGGTTATGGTGGGGGAGGCTATCGTGGCGGCGGCGGCGGCGGCCAAAGCCAATATAGCGGGAACCAAGGAGGCTTTGGTGGGGGGCAAGGCGGATATGGTGGTGGTGGAAATTATGACGGTGGTATGAGTTCGGGCGGTTATGAAGGTCGTGGTCAGGGTGGCGGTCAACAGAAGAAAGGCGGAATCGTACAGGATGTTAAAGGTGTCTTTCGTGGTATCGGAGAGGTGAAAGACACGCTCGAGGGCAATGCTAATCAGGCACGGGGAAGCCCGGGAAGGTTGTTATAAGGGCTTGTGATTTTTTTGCGCTCCAGAATCCCTTTCACTTATCTCTTGAAGGAGTCGGGTAGCCTTGTTTTCACAAAGAGCAGCGGGGAACCCGACGCACCAAAATCACACATGATTAAGTTAATAATGCCATCTTAACCAAATCACACCCATGTAAAGTAGTATAAAATCATTGCAAGTCATTTGCAAGTCATTATAACTATAAGATTAGATGATGTACATAAAGGACTATGTGTGTATGAATGATCTACGTGAAAATGAGTTGGGGTGCAAGTTGTGGGGTGTGAGGACGAATGGGGGAAAACACACGCCCTTCGAAATAAGTAAACTATGCAATATAAGATCAAGCAAGCGAAACCGAGTAACAGCCATAAACCATTCCACCATAAGCAACGACGACCCTCAGTGACTGTCCAGCGAACCCGAAGTGAACCACCATCCGCACCTTAGCAACACATTAGCCCATAAGATACTTTTCAGATGGTGGTAGCCTTCATATGGGCTGTTTTACGGAGAGAAGGACTCAAGACGCGGAGTGTTTAGAAGCCACCCATGCCACCCATGCCGCCCATTCCGCCCATTCCACCCATGCCACCAGCAGGCTTGTCCTCCTCAGGAGCATCGACAACACAGGCTTCGCTCGTTGTCAAAAGAGAGGCAACACCACTAGCATCGACGAGGGCAGTGCGGACGACCTTGAGAGGATCGACGATACCAGCCTTGATCATGTCAACATACTCGCCCTTGGAAGCATCGTAACCCCAAGCGAACTTGTCAGTAGCACCATATTTGCTGAGGAGGGTGCCAACGATGACGCTAGACTCCTCTCCGGCGTTGTTGAGGATGGCACGGGCCGGGTTGGTGATAGCACGACGAATGATGGCGACACCGAGTTCTTGGTCGAAGTTGTTTGTAGGGATAGGCTTAGCGTCAGGGGAGACAGGGGAGCTGGCAGATCCTGCACCACTACCGGGAGAAGAGGTAGCAAGTTGAAGGGAGGCCTTGAGGAGGGCGACACCACCACCAGGAAGAATACCTTCCTCGACGGCGGCACGGGTGGCGTTCAAGGCATCATCATACCTGTCCTTCTTCTCGCCGACCTCAACCTCAGAGGCACCACCAACCTTAATAACAGCGACACCACCAGAAAGCTTAGCAAGACGCTCCTGGAGCTTGGTCCTGTCATATTCGGAAGTGGTGGGGTCTGCGATGAGAGAACGGATCTGCTCGCAGCGAGCCTGAATAGCATCCTTGGAACCTTCGCCGTTAAGGATGATGGTATCCTCCTTAGTGATGGTAATGGAACCAGTGGAGCCGAGGAGGTCAGGAGTAGCACGCTCGAGCTTGATGTCAAGCTCATCAGTGAAAACGGTACCACCAGTCAAGATGGCGAGGTCACCAAGAATAGACTTGCGGTTGTCACCGAAGCCAGGTGCCTTGACGGCGGCGACCTGGAGTTGACCACGGAGCTTGTTGAGAATGCATGCCGCAAGAGCCTCGCCATCAACGTCCTCGGCAATGATGACAAGGGGACGACGAGCCTGGGCAGCAGCCTCGAGAGACGGAAGGATATCCTGGAGTAGGGAAATCTTCTTCTCGCTGAGGAGGATAAGAGGCTTCTCGAACTCGACTTTCTGTGTCTTGACATCGGTAATGAAGTAGGGAGAGATGAAACCGCGGTCGAAGCGCATGCCCTCGGTAATTTCAATTTCATCCTCAATGGTACGACCCTCCTTCACAGTGATGACACCTTCCTTTCCAACCTTTTCCATGGCCTGAGCGATGAGATTACCGACGTGAGTGTCGCCATTAGCCGAAATGGTGGCGACTTGGGCAATCTCGGCAGTGGTAGTGATGGTCTTGGTGTTCTGGGAAAGGAACTCGACAACACGGTCAACGGCTGCCTGGGAACCACGGCGAAGGTCCATAGGGTTGCAACCAGCAGCCACGTTCTTGACACCCTCAGAGTAGATGGCACGAGCTAGAACGGTGGCGGTGGTGGTACCATCACCTGCAATCTCGTTCGTTTTCGAAGCAACATCCTGTACGAGACTTAATGGTCGTTAGGGAGATACTTCCTACCCGCACACAGGAGACATACCGAGCACCGAGGTTCTCAAACTTGTCCTTGAGAGTAATCGACTTGGCCACGGTAACACCGTCTGGAAAAAGGAACCGTTAGCAATCTGACGCGAACATGTGCGTATGTATATTCCGTGGCCGCCTACGGAGAGACATAGTCTCCCTATTTCGCAAGCTACGGAAGGAGACCAGAGGGGGAGAAACCTTACCTTTGGTGATCTTGGGTCCACCGAACGACTGCTCGATTATGACGTTGCGACCTGGCCGGAACATGAGTGAGGACATAGAACATCACGTATAGAAGCGTAACTGACCCTTTGGCCCAAGCGTAACGCTGACGGCGTTGGCAAGGACATCAACACCCTTGAGAATGCTAGCTCTGCCTTCGTTGGAAAACTTGATTTCCTTGTGCGCGCCGCGCGTCAATGAGGGCTTGGCGGCCTTTGCTGCGGCGCGTAGGGAACGAGAGGAAGTAGCGGAGAGGCGGTGCATGGTTGTTGAGAAGAGGGAGGAGGAAGGATCGGTGGACTGGACAAGTGACGAGGACGAGAATTCTCAACCTTTGAGACCTTAAATTCAAAATTTTCGCATGGAGAAACCTCTAGAAAGTCACGTGCTCTCCCTCTCCCTTCACCGTCACTGCCGACCCTGCCACGTCTCTCCCTCCACTCCTGACGGCGACGACACAACCATCCCGAAATCTGCCGTTCTCATGCTTGTGTGCCTTTTGTGGAAAACGGCTTTCTATCCCTTCGGAGTCCGAAGAGGCAACCAGATATTCCAACTCCTTCTACCTCCAAGTTCTCTGTTTTGTGATGCACCGCAGCGAATCCTTTGTGCTGACACTTATGTTCCTTCGTCTCTGCAAAAACCACTACTGGTTTTAGGAACCTTGACTCCGATATGGTGTAACGGCTAACATTACCGCCTTTCACGCGGTAGCTCGGGGTTCGATTCCCCGTATCGGAATAATATTTTACTTTTATGCTGGTCACCCTATGACGATGCCTGGCTGTGCACTCCATCAGGTTTCCACGTTAAAGCCTCATCCCAAAAATAGAACCCACTTAACCTACCTTCGTGAAGCAACGCAGCAGTTGACGCATCTATGATTGGACGTCGAGGATGGCAATGCACCGGTTTGTTCTCATGTACAAGCCCAAAAGTTGCATTCTCACACGTTCTCTCCGCCTTTATAATGCCCACCCACCGAGAATATTTTCTGTTCAGCATTTCCGCATTTCCTCTTCACTTCCACTATGCGTCTTACTACTGTTTTCACTTCGCTGTCACTCCTGGGTCTTGCCCTCGCCCAAAACAATAGCACTAATTCTTCCCAAGTTGTACGTCCTCGCTCTCTCAATTTCAAGACCTCCAAGTCCGTTAATGGTCAAGGAACCAGGTCACCATCAAAGTTGGTGCAACTCCCGACACACCCAATGGCGGTATCTTCCAGTTTATTCCAAACAATGTCAATGCAACCAATGGCACGGTGATCAACTTCCAGTTCACTGGAATGTAAGACCTCACTACTTGCCTGCTGATTGTTACTAATGCGCCTTGCACTCCTCAGGCCCGGAAACCACTCCATCACCCAATCAACCTTCTCCAACCCATGTATTCCCATGGATGGGGGCTTCGACTCTGGTTGGGTCTCCCTCCCTACCTCGGGCTTGGCTCCTACCCCACAATGGAACCTCACTATCACGGATGACTCCAAACGTAAGTTTAGACATCTCCTTCCTCCATACACTGCTGATATCATCCTCCCTTCCAGCAATTTGGTTCTTCTGCAAGCAATTGATCCCCACGCCCCACTGCCCCGCTGGTAAGGCCGCCGGCCCCTTTCACTCCTCACGCCAAGAATAAACCGACTGACAATGACGATACCAGGAATGGTTGGCGCCATTAATGCTCCCACAAGAGGTAACAACACCTTTGCCGCATACCAGCAGGCTGCCAAGGCCGTCTCCAATGTTCCGGTACGTTCATCGCCTGTTTAAAGTTGCCTATCCCCTGCTGACAATGTAAACAGCAAAGTCAAAACGGTCTTGTGGGATCTGGCGCCTCTGCCTCCGCAAGTCCTGCTCCAATCCCCAGCGGTGGACAACTCTTCCCCAGTGGTTCTGGGGGGAGTTCCGGTGCTATTGGCTTGTCTGTTAACTCTGCCATCATCACCTTGATGGCTGGGTTAACAGGCATGCTTCTCGCTTAGGTACCAGGATACCAGAAGTCGACTGGTCTTTTGTGATTCGAGGCAAAAAGCCTCTTGCTACTTCCTTTTTCCCCACATAATCATCTTCGAATACACTCTGGCGTCGGTTAAACCATTGCCGAGTATCCACTTCCTTTTCATCTCCCTTCGTACTTTTTTCACTGGAGTTTATTCTCGTGGACCGTGGATGTCGACCCCTTTTGTCTATTTTCTCCCATGTATGCACGTTTAAAGTTACGGGCTGTGGCTTTATGACCGCGGATTGCGATGCCATGTATGCCATTCTTCTTTTCCTTTCTCCTTCCAACTTCTTTTAAATACTTCTAGCCCTGTTGTGAATTCTCGTAGACCAATCCTACCAAACCTGCGATTATTTCCTTTGGCTAACAAGCACGACGTCAGAGTGCTGGAAGTTATTTTTGGCAAAGCTCGTGTAGGGACGTCATGTGAACACCGAGAGCCACCATCGCTTGATTGTCGAGATGTCAACGCCCAGCATGCTAGAAATATCACTAAACCCTTGCCAATAAACGGCGGAGGGCTATGCCAGGTTACCTAGTACCATCGAAGGACTTGAGAGTGCGATAAGCTAGACCCGAGGCATCGTGCATGAATCACTGGATCTCTGCCCAAAGGAGGTTCTAAGAAGCTTGATTTAGAGAAAGCGCAGCTGAGCCAAATTCAAAATATATTCGGCCGAAACACAGTGGATGTCCAAGCGCAGCCAAGTATGCGGTCATCGGACGTTTGTTAGGCGACCCAAGTCTAAATCATACTTCTTCATTAGCCAAGCATGCGGTCATCGGACGTTTGTGAGGCGACCCCAAGTCTAAATCATACTTCTTCATTGGCCAACCTATATCACGTCAGAGATATTTAGGACAAGAATACGCAGTCTTCGATCGCCTGATATTGATGCGGCAGGTTTCTAACGAGCCTGATGGTACTACTGAAGATGGACAGAAGTCGAACTAAACGTGCGAGGAGAAGGGGTCGGATTTTAGGACCCTTCGAAACAAACTAACGAGTCGATGAAAGGGCTCTGTATTTATTCAAATACACAAGACATGATAGTTGTAAGTCCTCTGCTGACAAGATTGTGAGAAGTTTATAGTAATATGAAGGAATGTGTACAACAGCGCCTGCTGTCATCTCATCCCCTACTCAAAGTACACTTGCGAAAGATGCATCAATGCGTATTTGGAGTGGTTCTAGGAATTGATGAAGACCCCATCAGTTGGTACCAATGATGTGGGAACTTCATGAGGATTATTCGGCACCTGTTTTTTGTTGCCAACCCAAAGTCGTCGAATCCTGGCCCCGAGGCGTTGAGGGGAAGGCTACAAGCACGGTCTAAGTGGCTTGTCTCCATTGCGACTTGTCTTCTCGTCAATCGAATCTTAAGATAATATGCAGGACGAAAGAAATCAAACCAGAATAGGCCGACCGAGCATAGCAACCAAATATTCTTATCGCACTTTCTGCAGAAATTGGTCCATACAAAAGAGACGTTCATATAGACGTTGTGAGTCTTGGGCAACATTAACGAGATCTATATTCGAGTGGTCATGTCCTTGCCAACGGTCGAAAACAGATTTGCAAGGCTACCTCCCCCTGTCTGCAGGGGCTCGAGTTAGTTGTCAAGGGTGCGGCGAAGCTTGATGTCAGTTTTTTTATCAAGTGTCAGGCGCTTCCTTGTTATTCATGGTCTAGGGCTAACAGTTGTTTGCGTGAGAAAGGTGTCTTCCGCGCGTCTGAGCAGTGAGATCCCATCGAGCGGAAGGCGCTAGCAGCACAGGGATACCCTAGGACCATATTGACAGGGTATGAAATAGGTGATGGCCAGCGCTTCAGTGGGCATCCTGCTTGAGCCAAACTCTCCTTTGATGGTTCTCTGAGCACAACTCTTTAGTTTTGACGGTGTATATTACATGGAGCAGACACTAGGACTTGGCCGTAGAGCCTCCCAAATGGGACAAGCATTCTTGATACAACTCCTGAACGAGTTCCTGGCAACAAATGGTATCAATCGACGATTGCCCGCCCTGCAAAGAGTAGAATACACACTTTCGTCGGCTTGATATCTTTCATGAGACCAATACCAGCACCGGCCCAAATAATGATTCGGCCCACGTTCTTATCGCGGAGTGCTTCGTGATACTTGGCGCGCAAGACCTGGACATCTTCACCTTTTTCATATTCATCTACGGTGGCTGCACAATGGCGATATGTCATCCCACAGACCAACTAAGATTACCGCTCACACTCACTGTTGCGCAAACCTCTGCCGCCAACGCCGGAAGGCCACTCCAGCCAATTACCCACTTGATCGAACGCTGCGGATCTTACTGATGCAGTCGAGTCTGCAGCAATCAAGGCTTGTTTATAGTGATCTGGATATGTGCTTTCGGGGGTCAGGCAGAAGCGGGTTCCAAGGACCACGCCGGAGGCGCCGAGGCTAAGAATTTCTGCTATTTGTTCTCCATTTGCCAGACCGCCTGCACCGACGATTACTGGTCCATCATCGGGTATCACGGACTTGATAGAAGATATCAGTGATTTAAGAGGCGGGGCAGCGTCAAGGCCGTGACCGCCTGCTTCAACTCCTGAGAGGGGAGAGATCAGTAGGCTACCACTACAGTATGGGAATTAGAACGGCGCCAAACCTTGAGCGACGATGACGTCAACCTTCCAGTCGTTCATGGCGACGAGAGCGTCCTCAACAGATGACAATTGGACAAAGATGACAGTCTTCCTGCCACTCCGAGAATCGTAATCTTGAATAAATCGAATCCATTTCTGAAGATTGTTACCAAAGGCGAGCCAGATGGCCAAAACACGATTATCCAGTGCGGCCTTGAGTATTTGCTTCCCCTTCTGTTCGTCTTTGTCGAACCACCAACCAAGGAAACCTGCTCCAATGCGCAGGGTCGAGTTCCTATCTGTTTTCAGGACCTGGCGCACAATTTCTAATTCTTGCTCAAGTTTCTCTGGCATGTAGGCGGCTGAAATGACAATTAGTGTATCCTCTTCATAGAAAGGCAATTTGCTTCCTTGCCTGCGCCCAAAAAACCAAAGCCACCAGCGAGTGTTACCTGGGCCGCGAGGGAACCTAGAAAGCAAAGTCAGTCACTCAGTGGAGTTGTAGGGTCGCAGAAGGACTTACTCCCGGCCACACCTGCCATCGGCGCGTTTAAGATGGGGATGGACACACCTATCATCTATCTAAGTAAATATAGGAGCCATGGCAAATGAGGAACTCACCCAGGAGCTTCGACAGCCTATTTTCTTTTAAAGACATGGTTGCTGGCGTAGGTTGGGATTGATGATTGATGGATAACACTGACCTCTTTTCATCGAGTAGTATGTATGTATTTATAATATCTAATGTTCAGCATATAGGTTCGAGTTGGTCTCATGACCGACTGTGTAATATGCTTTACGTCTGTTTGTGTGAATGATACTTTGATTATCAGTGTACGCAGTGTGTCCTTGTTCGCCTGTATAACTAAAAGCGTACGTACTTATAGCAATCGGATATGGTGTAGTGGCTAACATTATCGCCTCTCACGCGATAGCCCGGGGTTCGATTCCCCGTATCCGAATCTTTTTGTCTTCCTCATACTTAATACCTTATCTATTCAGATCAAAATTGATCTGACCGTCTTCAGACATCACTCAGGATATGTAAGACAGGGGGGGGGGGGGGTGGATATTGGTAACTGTGAACTTATAGACGACAGGACAATGAGGGAGTACAGCATTGCCAGAGCCAAGCTAGCGCAAACGAATCAATTACAACAATGGCGATATTAAGAGTGAACCCGAATAGCTGGGAGACTAGAGGGGGATTATAGTGTATACTTGTACATCACACGGAGAGACAGGAGATGAGTAGAGGTTGATTAGCGGGATGATACGTAGTCGTCTTCATCGTCGGAGTAAGGTATCACTTTGATAGCACGGTAAGGAGGGCAGCGGAGCTGAGAGGAATTAGGTAGGGAAGAGGAGGGAGTGGACGACGCATCTGAGCCATCTTCGGAATCAGGTGGAGGCACGGCGAGGACGAGTCTGAAAGCATCCTTTCCGTTGAGATAGAAGCGGTATAGGCGCTTCTCGCGGATAAAACCTAGGGACTCGTACAACGAAAGGGCAGCGTAATTGTCGAATTCTGTTTCGAGCACAATCTATTGGGATTGGAAAAGGTGGGATTTGAGCGGGCGTTCCTGAATGTAGTTTAGAAAACGGACCTCTTCAACCCCATCCTCCTTCATTGCGTCAATTGAATTACGAACGAGAGTACTAGCTAGAAAGAAAAGAAAAAAGGAAACAAGAGAGACCGCACCAAAGTTGATGGATTCCCCCGTTCATCTATAAGATATCCCGTGAGGATGGAAAGGAGAGGGGAAAGGGGGACGAACCTATGCCGCGTTTGCGCCAGTTCTTGTCCACACTGAGCATGGCAATGTATCCGCGATTGGATCTGTTCCTATGCATACTCTGTTTGCAGACGATCACCCCTATCGGATCAGAGTTGGCTGGTTCGCTTGGATGAGCCTGGGATGAGAGAAATTGAGGTTGGATACGCTAGTGGACGAGAGTAACAACACACTAGAAACGATAAATGCGGCCTGTGATGTGATTATGGTAAATGTAAGCCCATGACAGATCTGAGGCACACGACCAGCCACGGGTTGGCGCCCGTCGGCGAAGGAATAGAACTGACCATTGATGGAGGAAATAACGGAAAGTATATATGACGTATGGTTCACTGAGTTCGCTCTGTACCAAGGCCATGATGTGGGGAAGGTCAGATTCGCCGTTGTATTGACGGTAAATAATCTGTGGGGAAGCCATTTGAACGGATGGTGGTTGTGGGAGGTCAAGGGGCACCGAGTGATGTGAATAGCCTGTGTGACCAGAACGTCACGAGCTGACGCGCTCATTAATCGCGTCGGAATTTATTTGATTTAACTCGATACAATTCACTCTTTGATAATCTCGAATTCTCGCCAGCTACATGTAGTCTGCAGATAGTCAAGCAAAGGACCTTGTCAAGCAGTGTCATTGTTTGGCGAGCAAGTATCCTGTAGCTGCAAAGTCATGCATCGTCGTGAAACACGTCAACCAGACTTGTCTCAGCACATGATACATGCAAAGATGGTCGTGGCACACACTTGTCAGGAGTGATGTGCGTAGATGAGGGGGTGCCACGTTCTGAAACATAAGCTGAGTAGCGGAGAAGAGATCAACAGGTGACTCGCACAGATAGATCGAGCACGTGATACGCCACGTACAAGTGACACGTCATGTTAATAGTCGGAATAAATAGCCAGTGTTCTCTCTCAAATTTCAAAAGTCCCTTGAACCACGACTACGATGTCGTTTTCAGCGAGTCGTCCGACGCGCACACAGTCCCGGAGGCTCCTCTCCTCCATCTCTATCCTTTTCCTCGCCGTCCTCGCCATCCTCTGCCTGTGTCCGCCCTCTGTAAACGCAGAGGCGACCCATCCCGAATACGGCACTGTCATTGGTATTGGTATGTACTTTTCTCCCTGACAGCCCGCATATAATCTGACAGTGTCCTGCTAGATCTTGGTACAACGTGGGTTGATCCCCCGTCTTCCTAGCCAAACAATTGACTGACTTTCGTTTCTCTGCTGCCACACAGTTACTCTTGTGTTGCGTACGTGGCACTTCGGACTCCGTTCCTGCCTTGTGCTAACCACCTCCCCTCCTAGTGTGCAACGTAGTGGTCGTGTAGAAATAATCGCCAATGATCAGGGTCATCGTATCACACCATCATGGGTCAGCTTCACCGATGAGGAACGACTGTGCGTACTCTATGAAAATTTCGTCTTCATGCGCATGCTCACTTCTTATTAGTGTTGGTGACTCGGCCAAGAACGCTTTCCACACCAACCCGAAGAACACGGTTTTCGATGCCAAACGTCTTATCGGTCGCAAGATGGATGATCCCGAGCTCAAGCGCGACATCAAGCACTGGCCTTTCAAGGTAACTGAGAAGAATGGCAAACCCGCTGTCGTCGTCAAGCACAAGGGTGAGGATCGTACCTTCACCCCTGAGGAAATCTCCGCCATGGTTCTCGGCAAGATGAAGGAGACCGCGGAGGCCTACCTTGGCCACAAGGTCACCCACGCCGTTGTGACTGTCCCAGCCTGTGAGCATCTTCCACTTCTTGTCGTTTGTCTTCTCTTACGGTCTTTCCAGACTTCAATGACGCTCAGCGCCAAGCTACTAAGGATGCAGGAACTATCGCCGGTCTCACCGTCCTCCGTATCATCAACGAGCCTACTGCCGCCGCCATCGCCTACGGTCTTGACAAGAAGGGCAAGGAATCTCAAATCATTGTTTATGATCTCGGTGGTGGAACTTTCGACGTCTCCCTTCTTTCCATTGAAGACGGTGTTTTTGAGGTCTTGGCTACCGCCGGTGATACTCACCTCGGTGGTGAGGATTTCGATAACCGCGTAATTGACTACCTCGTCAAGAGCTACAAGAAGAAGACTGGTACCGATGTCAGCAGCAACCTCCGCGCTATGGGTAAACTGAAGCGCGAGGTTGAGAAAGCCAAGAGAACCCTCTCTAGCCAGCAATCCACTCGCATCGAAATTGAGTCCTTTGAGGATGGTAATGACTTCTCGGAGACCCTCACCCGTGCCAAGTTCGAAGAGCTCAACATGGATCTCTTCCGCAAGACTATGAAGCCGGTCGAGCAGGTATTGAAGGATGCCGGTGTCAAGAAGGAGGACATTGATGAGGTATGTTATTATATCTCCTATTGCCCTCGTTTAGTACTAACCGTCGTTTAGGTCGTTCTCGTTGGTGGATCCACTCGTATCCCCAAGGTTCAACAACTCCTCAAGGAGTTCTTTAACGGCAAGGAGCCTTCGAAGGGAATCAACCCTGATGAGGCTGTCGCGTATGGTGCCGCTGTTCAGGGTGGTGTCCTCTCTGGGGCTGAAGACGCTAAGGAGATCCTCCTTGTAGACATTAACCCCCTCACCCTTGGTATTGAGACCACCGGCGGAGTCTTCACTAAGCTCATCCCCCGCAATACTGTCATCCCCACGAAGAAGAGTCAAATCTTCTCCACTGCTGCCGACAACCAGCCGACTGTCTTGATCCAAGTTTATGAGGGTGAACGTTCTCTTACCAAAGATAACAACCTACTTGGCAAGTTCGAACTCACCGGAATTCCTCCCGCCCCTCGTGGTGTTCCTCAGATTGAGGTCACTTTCGAGATTGACGCCAACGGTATCATGAAAGTCTCTGCCTCCGACAAGGGAACGTGAGTACATCCTCTTGTAGAAAGACTATCTTGATGACTGATTCTTTCTGTAGTGGCAAGTCTGAAGAGATCACTATCAAGAACGAGAAGGGCCGTCTCTCTCAGGAGGAAATCGATCGTATGGTCGCTGATGCTGAGAAGTTCGCTGCTGAGGATGAGGCTCAGCGCAAACGGATTGAGGCTCTCAATTCACTATCCTCTTTCGTTTATGGTCTCAAGAACCAAGTTAGCGATTCCGATGGCCTTGGTGGCAAGCTCGATGACGACGATAAGAAGACTATCTTGGACGCCGTCAAGGAGGCGACTGAGTGGATTGATGAAAACGGCTCCAGTGCCAGCGTCGAAGACCTTGAGGAGAAGTTGGCTGGTGAGTATAACCGCATATTGGATTTTCTAACGCTAATGATCTTCGCAGAGGTTCAAGGGGTTGTTAACCCAATCACCACTAAACTCTACTCGGGTGGTGCAGCCTCCTCTGATGATGAGGATTCTGGACATGACCACGACGAACTGTAATTTTATAGGATTCATTATTTCGCAGCGCTTCGCGGATATGAGGCCGGCAGGCCTCTCAGGGGGGGGGGGTGTCGCAAAAGACTACGTAGGGATATTGTAGAGAACAGACATTAATAGGATACGTAGCAACCATACCTGCATTTATTTACATTTAACTTTGCAAGTGCTTTCGTCCCAATCAGTGAGGTCTTTGGAAATTGCATACGTGTGGTTAAAACCATCTCTTAGAGGCCATGGTATCACAGGTTGGAACTGGAATAAAGTGTTCAAGGTCACCCTTGCAGTTTGCGCACGTTCTCGTGATTATCCATCGGTCATGGACCTAGTTTTGTGAGCTCCAGAGTCTGATGTTGCATCCCTCGAGCCTACCGATTCACTGCTCCAGCTCTGTGCTCGCGGTGGTCCTTACATCTGCGAACGCGGTGATTCTTCACAGCAATCAACGAAAACGTCGTCGTGTGCGTCTCCTTGTTCTCTGCGTCAACGAAAAGGAACCAGGCGGTGAATTAAGAGCATGGATAGAATTAGGAGACAAACACCCAGACTTCGTGTATATCCTCTAAGAGATGGTTTTGTCACGCGTATAGAGGTGGTTTCTTTGGAGTGTCCTCATACTCATAGTAATGTACATTGTTGGTATACAGGTCATAGGTATGTCAGTAACAGTAAACTATCGATTCTGGTCCACATCAGATTTCGCAGGTATGGCAGTCCCCTGCAGACGAATTTCCCACTGCCGAACAATCATTGTCTTTGACTCACGCACCATCAGTTACTAGTACATATGGCTCGCAGATTAGTGTGCTCGAACCTCCATTCCTCCCCATTCAATGACGCGGAATAGCGTTGCATCCAATACGCGAGACACATCAACACCAACGATGGCTCTCCAGAATACAGGATCATCATTTAACTGTTTTGATTCGTACTTGGCTCCGCGGAGTCTGGACACCTTGGCGGCGTCGATACAACGATCAAGGAGCTTATCTGCGAGATCACCATTGACCATGCCTCGCGTGAGATTTCTGCCTGAGCCCCTCGACATATAGGCAGTTCAGATGTATGATATGTGACCCTCGCATCAAGAGGAATATCACTGAAGTATTGACGAATGGAACTTTGCAGTTCCTAGATTTCAACAAGGCATTGTCAAGCAACAGCAACCGTGTTGGGCATGTTCATACTCACGTCGTAACCGACTGGCCGAGGAACTATAAGGCGTCTGCCCTGATACTGGAGTAGAAACAAAGACGGCGTCGAATTTCTGGTGGCAATAGGCTGCGGAACTATAAGGTGTCTGCACTGACACCGGGGTAGGAACAAAGACGGCGTCGAAGTTGTGGTGGTACTAGGCCGCGGATATGGATCGGCGTCCATCGTGGGGGAGGAGAACGGCGGTTAAGCAAGGCGGTGTGGGGTACATACAGTAATCGTATCTCCGATTGAACTGGTCTGCAGTGCGCGGTCCGTCGAGACGCGCAGGAAACGTGGTGGGCAATCTGCGCAATTAAGTCTGTTCCTTGTTTAACCGTGAGAGTGGCGTGGGAACTACTTTAAACTGTGCTCGAAGACCAATGTTAAGTGAAACATCGTCATTAAGCTGACACGGCGTTAGGAGACTACCAAATTATATCAATCTCGTGCTACAAAGAATATAGAATACATCTGTTTTGTGACAGAGTATCAATAGCACACGACCCGTAGGTGGACGATAATGGTATACGATTCTCAACCACACTCGGAGATGGGTTTTAGGAATCCTCGAATTTTCATCAGCTCCACCAGCTCATATATATAGGATGCATCTGGGATTTACAATCTGTTTGGAAAGACAAATAAATGATATATTCCATAGGAAGATGTACGAAACCAGGTGATACGAAATTGGTTAGCAGAATACGAGTAAGTACAGAGGATTTCGTCCGTCACACTACATGCCAGTGGTGATTCGTTTGCATTAATGGCAGTCATCGCATGCTGTTGCTGTTCTCTTTGTCGCCGTTGCCGTTTTCAACTCCGTAATCTCTGTTCTCAGTCTTTTAACCTCTTCCATTAACTGGCGTCTTACTCCAGAGCGATTTCTGGAACCATTGGAACTTGGTACCGCCTAGCCTCGGAAAGGGGGTCCGCCCGAGATCGCACCTCTGATGATCGGTCATGTTTAATTTGTCTCTCAGTGGCGTCGGGAATTGGACAAAAGACAGGGTTGTCCATGTTTGGCTTCCGCTTGGAGGAATCCTTCCTCGTCGTAGTTTTAATGAGCTGAGTGGACTAGCTGATCCCTTGTTGCTGAGGGAAAGCGGGTATCACTGGAGTTGAGTGAAGTTGAGAAACGCGCAGTATCATGGCGAGTGGTCGAGGAACGGTCATTGGGGAACTCTCGGGAGTCTGATCCCGGTTTCGGCTGTTGCGACAACAGAAGTAGAGGAAGAGCGCAAAAGCCGCAAAACTCGCCAAGTGCCACCTATAGTTGCACCGGCTATGATCCCAGGCAATACCTTGGAATGAGGAACATGGGGAGATGCTTGGGGCCCTGTTGTGTTACTGGCAGCAGCTGTTGATAGAAGACTAGAAGACTCGCATTCGCCTCTGCAGCGAATTTAGTAAGTGGGTCAATGACAACATGGGTCCCAACGCTCATATATATCGCATAGTCGAAGTTCAGATATACGTTGGCGTTTACATCCGATATTGAAATACTATTGACGTGACGAGCACCCAGGGCTAAATCTGTCTTCCTAAACACGGATACTTGATAACTCCTTTCTCCTGTCTCTTTGGATCGCCGGTGTGATCGAAGTATCCCGCAGGTTGGCCATCGATCGTGAAGTTGGACTCCGTATTCACAGTGATCCCTAATCCGTCGCTGTTGACGAGAGTGAAAAAGACGTACATTGCTGTACCTAACACAATTAATTCACTAACGTCAGATCAAGACTTATGGTTGGCAAACCAGCTCCTTACCCCCAAAAATCAAAATCCACCAATAGAACGGAAACCCATTTTGAAGCGAGAAAGTTACGGCACTGTATATACGATCGAGCACCATGTTAGTGTCAGGTTCGGTTGTTCATTCTACACAACCTTGGTTTTGCTACGCTTCGGTGGGTTCATAGTTGAGAACTCTTCCTGTCCATTCGTCGCCCCTTCGGTCGTCGATATTGAAGTCTCGCTGTAGCGCCAGTAGACCCTGTAATCGCAAAGGGAAATAGAAGAAGTGGAATATGAGAGGTCGAGGATATTGGAGAGCAATCCGCACAAAGTATGTGTTTCTCCCGGTAGGCATTGAAGGGAAGTGGAGTTGGAAACATCCTTCTACACCTTCGACAACTACAGCTCATAAATAATTGGCTTGAATGTCAGTGCTAGCCCGAAGACGAAGTTGTCCTGATCCATCTATATTTGGCATGTTCGCCCTACTCTGGAACAATTCTCGAATTAAACACTCGGTTTTCAGGGGGTAAGGGGAAGCAGAGATGCAGTATTACCGCAAATGTCGGACACAGTAGAAATGGTATTAAAGGTGGGAACTGGAATGAAGTGTGCAAGGTCACCCCTTGTAGTTTGCGCACGTTCTCGTGATTATCCATCGATCACGGACCTAATTTTGTGAGCTCCAGAGTCTGGTGTTGCATCCCTCGAGCCTATCCGATTCACTGCTCCAGCTCTGTGCTCGCGGTGGTCCTTGCATTTGCGAACGCAGTGATTCTTCACTACAAGAATCAACGAAAACGTCAACTTCGTGTGCGTCTCCTGTTCTCTGCGTCAACGAAAAGGAACCAGGCGGTGAATTGAGTGCATGGTTAGAATTACTTAGGAGGCAAACACCCAGACTTCGGGCATTTCCACTGCGTCGAACATATTACGACATCTGTGGTATTGGTGCACCCCAAACATTTGATAAGACGGTATACTGGAGTTGATTATCGGTTGATTACTACTATGTAATAAATCCTAATTGTCAGTGACGGAGGAATACGTGTGAATTGCATAGCAGAGGAAGACTACAGCTCTGCCTGGATGAGTTTATGGTCTCTTCCTCCAGTTGGATTGTGATCAGCACTTGGCAAACGCGCATTGAGTACCTCAACATCTCAACCTTCAACAAATGTTCCAATCAAGTGCAAGCTCTGTCCTGATAGCTCCTCTGACTCAACAGATGGAAATATAATTATCGATCACCACATTCTCAGCAAGCATCTCAATGATCACGGCTCTTGTCCGGTGTTGCCCTCAGTCCACGATAACGATCAACGGAGGTCAGAAAGGAGTTAGGACGGTATGAGGTACTACATTTATTGTATCCTGCTAAGAATATACCGCATACAGCATCGAATTTGATGTGAATAATTCCTTTCTGGGAACGGACCCCAGGACACCCTCCCTTAAAGCGGTAAGCTCCTCCGCCGCCCCTGCCCCACACCACACCGCTGTTCTCCTCTCCCAGGATGGACGCCTGGTTCACGAATACATATCGGAGGTCGAGTACCACCAGATTTTCGACGGCGTCTTTGTTTATACTCCAGTATGAGGGCAGACGCCTTATAGTTCCTCGGCCCCTCGATTACGACGTGAGTATGAACATGCCCAACACGGTTGCTGTTGTTTGACAATGCCTTGCTGAAAACTAGGAGCTGCAAAATTCCATTTGTCATTACTTCAGTGATATTCCTCTTGGCGCGAGGGTTACATATCATACAACTGAACTGCCTATATGTCGAGGGGCTCAGGCTGAAATCTCACGCGAGGCATGGTCAATGGTGATCTCGCAGATAAGCTCCTTGATCGTTGTATCGGCGCCGCCAAGGTGTCCGGACTCCCCGGAGCCAAGTACAAATCAAAGGTACAGTTAAGCGAATTGTTGATGTCAATTTTATGTTGATGTTGTTTATTGAACTTGCTCTCCTACCCAGGCCAGTTCCTCGCACCATCAAGCGCCTGAAATCCTCAGGTGGCATGCAAATTCTTATCAGAAAGTTAACGGGGGACACTATAGTACTGAAAGTCCATTCGTCGGACATGATTTGTGACATAAAGTCGAAAATCCATGACAAGGAAGGCATTCCTCTTGATCAGCAACGACTCATCTTTGCTGGAAATACGCTTGAGGATGATAGGACACTTTCAGATTACAACATCCAGAAGGAATCAACCTTGCATCTCGTACTCAAGCTGCGCGGGGCCAAGCCTGTTATATACCTATTTCCACCCTCAGGAATTCCGGCCAGCGTCAAGCTTTCCCTCGTTCCACAATGGAAGTTTTCCACTATATATCCAGTTGTGCCTATTACGCAGGTGTCGGAATCCAGACAAGCAGTCGAATGGGTCGTTCGAGCGAACCCCAATGGTATGCTGAATGAGCAAAGTACAGGACTTGAGGTGGCATATCTGTTCTGGGAAGCAGAGTGAGTTGTACCCATACTCTGGCATTGCGCTTTGAATGATCTTTCCCTGATTTAGAGCGTTTCAAGCATTTCAACCAATTTCTCCCCCATCATCACCGCAGATCAGAGGAACTGACATTACCTGCGAAAAGTTCATCCCTGATCGACCAAGCCTTACCGATAGCGACTCGATCGTCATCTCGGTTGACAAGGTATCATCCTACCTTGACTCGGTTCTTCGAATGCTTGGCCTACATACTGAAGCACGAACGTCATTCATCACGTCTGTCGTTCTCTTTTCCTTTACGAAATCATTGATGGTCTTACTTTCTTCCAGGTACTGGCTGCCATCGATTGAGAAGCATAATTACGTCGCTATCCGGTTCTTACCACAATACACTTACGAGGAGGCTGCTCCTCTCGACGTGACTCCTACTCCTGATGTCGTACTTCGGGTGTTCATGCTCTTCATGGGCATAAAGGAAGATCAACTTGAACATTGGCCGACAGCGATGCAAAGAGTTCATGATGATCCTGTATTCTGGAGAGCCATCGTTGGTGTTGATGTGTCTCGCGTATTGGATGCAACGCTATTCCGCGTCATTGAATGGGGAGGAATGGAGGTTCGAGCACACTAATCTGCGAGCCATATGTACTAGTAACTGATGGTGCGTGAGTCAAAGACAATGATTGTTCGGCAGTGGGAAATTCGTCTGCAGGGGACTGCCATACCTGCGAAATCTGATGTGGACCAGAATCGATAGTTTACTGTTACTGACATACCTATGACCTGTATACCAACAATGTACATTACTATGAGTATGAGGACACTCCAAAGAAACCACATCCATACGCGTGACAAAACCATCTCTTAGAGGCTATAAACGAAGTCTGGGTGTTTGTCTCCTAATTCTATCCAAGCTCCTAATCCACCGTCTGGTTCCTTTTCGTCGACGTAGGGAGCAAGGAGATGTGCGCGAAGTTGACGTTTTCGTCGATTCTTGTAGTGAAGAATCGCCGCGTTCACAAATGTAAGGACCACTACGAGCACAGAGCTGGAAAGTAGTGAGCCGGTAAGCTCGAGGGATGCAACAACGGACTCTTGGGCTCACAAAGTCAGGTCCATGATCGTCGTCTTTGTGAATCTTGGCCCTTCCTTGGTAGGGAAACTCCAGGTGCTAAGAATCCCGCCCTGCATATGGAACAGCGTGCCCCAACGAACCACACATTAGCAGGTGGACCCCTCTCATGATAGTTCTGAGATAGAAGACTCACAGCATTCGTCGCAACAAAGCCCATAGCGATGCTTGTAGCGCGACGGAAATATGGCTCCGAGTTGTTGGCCATCCACGCAGAAAGGATGGGTGCAATTGCGTATGCACCCGGAACAGTCAGGAAGAGCGAGCCGTACGCCGCGAATTTGTTCGTTGTTCCTGTAAGCCAAACCTTTCGTGTTAGCAAGGTAATGGGTATACAGAAGGAGGGAGGGAGGGGAAGGAGGATAAAGAGCGTGCGTACGGAGAAATAAGGCGAAGCCTGCCACTGCCAGGCTAGAGATCAACGCGCTTGGGATGGTACGGTTCTGGTACTTGTCTGAGAAGTAGGCTGATATGAGAGTCACTGTTGCGACTATGTTAGTGCGTCTTGAATCCATACGAAGTAGAAACTCACCGAAAAATCCAGCAGCAAATGGCCCTACGCTCAGTAACTGACTCCGTACAGGACTAAAGCCCAGTTGGTTTACGATGGAAGGTAGGAACAGTGCCAGGCCGTAGAGGGTCGTTCCGACCATGAAGAGAGCGATGAAGAGAATGATGACATGGATCGATGTGAGTGAACGGAGGATTTCGCGGAAGGAGAATTTGTCGGAAGGGACGTTGGGCGTGACGGAGGGTCTGTCGTGTTCGAGGCGGGCTTTGATGAGGTCCTTTTCGGTTTGGGTGAGGAATTTGGAGTCTTGGGGTGTGGAAGGGACGAGGAAGAAGCCGAGGATACCCATGAGGACGGAGAAGAGTCCCTCCTGAGTGAGCAAGTTCGTATGTGAGTGGACAAGCACGGTGCTTGGAAAGGATTGTATGGAGCGAAGTGTGGACTTACAAGGATGAATATCCAAGCCCAACCTGGCCTGCCGCCTATACCATCCATGTTTTGAATCGCAGCTGCTAATAGACCGGAAAACGCCCCAGACAGCTGGTGTACGTTTAGAAGGCTTTCGGAGGAATTGCATGAGCGTAAATACATACTGATGCAGACGAAAAGAAGAGTGCAATCCTGGCGGCAGGATAGTGGACTAGATGAGTAAGGCCGAAATTTCTGGGAGATAGGTGCCCACTTACCGAAGTGATAGGTCTCTGCGCGTGTAAAATCCGGACAAGTAGAGTACAATTCCCGGAAACATGGGTCCCTCAATAAGACCTAGTACAGCACGTACGACCACGAGTCCCGCATAGGATGAGACAAGACCTGTCGGCACGACGTCAGCATCCAGATCGGCGAAGCTGGACGTTGGAAAACGCACCTTGAAGCGTGACGACAATTCCCCAGGCTGTGAGTATTGTGGGCATAAGGAGGCGCGGCCCAACCCATCGCAGTAGCAAGTTAGAAGGCAACTCTGCTGCGATATATGGTCTACGAGCTATCAAAATGGTTGCCGAGCGGTAGGAGGGTAGGCACCACATACACGTATAAGACCGTAACGCAGACTTGATACTGATGGTCCGTAAGGCCCAAGCCTTTCTGCAATCCAGCGACGCGCGCATTCCCTGTACGAAGTCAATACACAATTTTTCCACCAGGAAGACCTTCTTCACCAATATTAGCGCGGTCCTAACATCGTGAGAATCAGTCTCTATCCACACAGTTCGAGAAAAAGAATCACCAAGAAAGACAAGAGATAAAACATCGTCATGACAGGAACGATCGAATAGTCCAGTTTGCGGACAGCTCGCTTTTCAGCGTCCGTGACGATTCTTGGCTTTGGCGCATGTCCGAGCTCGATAGAGGAGTCCTCTCTTGCGTGAGAAGCCACGGAAGCCGTGTCCTTCAAAGGTTCAGCCATCTTCAAATGATGCGAACGTAGCGTCCTGTTTAAAGGCGAGGTAAGCAGTACCAGTAATCCCTGTCCAAGTCCCCCTCCTTACGTTGGCGATTGGGCGGTGACAAAGTATATAGTCTAGAGGGTGGGCAATTTACCGGTGCCGGAGGTTCCACGAGTTAAGTGGCTTCTTTGTAAAAACGGATTTTCCAATGCGTCTCGTGGTCATGATGCGGGGTGTGTCATGTAAAATGGGCCTAATTCCGTATGGAAACAACCCTGTGAACCGCATTGACAGATGGCCAAAGGATGTTTATGTTTGAGTACTGAAGTCCGATTTTAGCGATTCATTAAGGCCGAAGCTGCCCGAAGTGTCCATTCACCCGCGTCATGTGTGATGGTTTTCACAGTGTTAAAAATAGTGAAAAAAGTATTACATAAGTTTCATTATACTAAGGGATGTAGGCGACATTTCGAAGAGAAAAAGCACAATCAAGTTGGAAATGCAATGTATGAAACTAGAGGTAGTCATCCATATCCCAGTCATCGGATGGCCACTAGGTGGCTTCGAAGTCAGTCAAGGAGCATCAACTACTCCTTCCCCCGTCAAACTCTCAACCCCAGCGAGATGATGAATCAAAGCCTTGAGTGCAGGGCTATCAAGCTTGACAAAATCGGCAACATACTGGTGTTGCAACGAGTGATGAGTTGGATGTCGCCATTGTTGAACAGAGATATTACTAGACACGAAACTTTTCTGAAGGCAGCCATAACTCCTTGTGCTGAATTTCACAGTATCACACGTCCCGATCAACCCCTATGTCGTAAAACATGTTATTAACGTGTGAATTTGAAATATGTTTTTAACCCCAGAGTTTCAACCCAGCCCTAGTTGGCACCGAGGGGACTCCACTCTGAGATCGCGATCCTCTCTACCATGCGGTTTTGCCCAGTCGCCATGCCAGCTGTATGATCACCTTGGGCTGGCGTCTTTGAATGGATGCGCAGGGATGCGTTTATGGTGTACCAACGTTGTGCTTGTTATGTAGTTGGACATGAATTTGATTCTTAAAATAAATCTTAAAAACAATCTTGTGACTACAGTCAACCCTGTCATAAGCCATACCTGTCATAACCCATACTCTGCCATAGCCCATAGCTGTTCCTGAGGAGGAAGTTGACTTTTTCGCACTTTAGTCCTCTCTTATAACTCATACTCTTGTACTCCATAGCCCGAACGCAGGACAAAGTGCTATGGGTTACGGCAGAGTCGACCATGCATAAGTGACTGTCAGTCTGTCACAAGTACCGTCCGGTACTCACCATCCGCCCCTTCTGCTCAAATCTGGGAAACTGAAGACAAATGTTAGAGGTGAACTAGTTATACTTGGATACATTATGCCATTGGCACGAGAAATTCGGTGCTTTCGGTCTAACCAGCCCTTTCGGGTTCGTCGATAGTCTATTGTGCGAAAAGGCTATGGCTTCATTTCCAGACAGTAAACAGATATGGCTCAGGATCCTGAGCACGGAGAAGGGCCGATGACTTTCAGAGCCCTTATGGTGAGGCGCTACCACTGCACTACTTCCTGTTCTGATGAGGTCACATATGGTGATGGCAAACGGTTGATGTTGATATCACGTGCTCCGTCTTCTGAGCCAGACCTCCATCATGCCTTTCGGTGAAATCGTTTGCGGCTCTCCAGGTAGCGGGAAATCGACATATTGTTATGGAAAATACCAACTGTTTAACGCTATTGATCGACCCATTGCCGTTGTCAACCTTGACCCCGCCAATGACACCATACCTTACCCCTGTGCGATCAACATCTCGGAGCTCATCACCTTAAAGGACGTCATGGACGAATACGGTCTTGGACCAAATGGCGGGATGTTATACTGCATGGAATATCTTGAAACCAACTATGACTGGCTCGAAGGGAAACTGAAAGAACTGGGCAAAGACGCTTACGTGCTTTTCGATTTGCCCGGGCAGGTCGAGTTGAGCACCAATCACGACAGTGTGAAAAGAATTGTAAATAAACTGGTGAAAAGCGGCTTCAGGGTGCGTATTATGTCGTGCATTCATCCCAACCATCTGCTCACGGGAATCGTACTGAACCAGGACAGTTAGCTGCCGTACACCTTTGTGATGCCCATTACATTACCGACGCTGCAAAATATGTCTCGGTCCTCCTTCTGTCTCTGAGAGCAATGTTGCATTTAGAACTTCCGCATATCAACGTGCTGTCGAAAATTGACCTACTCAAACAGTACGGAGATCTGGGTAAGTCGATCGGACATTCTTGGGGGACTATAGGCTGAGTATTTCTTGTAGATTTCAACCTTGACTTCTACGCTGAGGTTCAAGATTTGTCATACCTTGAAAATTCATTATCTTCATCTCTTCCACCAAAATTTGCGGCGCTCAATATGGCGATGATATCCCTTATCGAAGACTTCAGTCTAGTGGGTTTTGAGACACTCGCGGTCGAGGTGGGCAACTTTCTGACTTCATTGTTGTCACCTTAATCCTGAAGACAGACAGGATAAAATCTCCATGCTGAATCTTACGAGGGCAATTGACAGAGCCACAGGCTACGTATTCGTTCCTCCACCGAATAGCAAACCACCACCAGAAGTTGTCAATCAAATGGACGTTGCGCCAGATCTACGAGCTAACGCTTACGGGCTCTTTTCCACTGCTGTCGGTCCAATGAAGGGTCCACTCAGCGACATTAGAGATGTGCAAGAACGTTGGATAGACGAAAGAGAAGCTTATGACGCTTTTGAAAAGCGGCAATGGCGGAAAGAAGGAGAGGCTTTGAGAGATGAATTGGCAGGGTCCGGACAAACCCGACCAACGGCAAACAGGGAGCCTGGTAATGAAGGAAAAAAGGAAGACGTCGACATGCATTAACGTTGGGGGACAGGTCGTAGGTTGGCCCAATATCATCCGGCTTTGGACTCTGTCGAAGTGCTCATGGTCTTGAACTAGACTATGTTAAAATGCTGTTTCTTGTTTCTAAGTCAATCAACTGCAGATGATAAGGTCACATTTTTTATCGACCCCAATAGTGACATTGCGTCGGGAACCAAGGTCTCAGTGTCTTTTGATAGCAGGTCAGTCCCCGTATACGGCTGTGCAAATGACAAGAAGCCGGTTCGTGCCAGGTTTACACGTCTATATACACTCTCGGTGGATAAAGAAAGATTCACATCCAAGAAATATACTTGGACATCAGCTCTGAAGTGATAGGACCGTACGTGATGGCCTGCGAGGCCCTTTCCGCCTTTGTCGTTCCCAAGCGCACGTGTGAGTCGGACGAAGAGTATTCCGAGTAGAATTGCAGCAATGCAGCTGCAGGAATCTCTGCACCCTCTTTACTGGCCTTTTCTACAGCAACGAGCCAGTCCTTGGTGTCAACGGCCTCGATCTTTGCCTTATAGGTCTCAATGAACAAGTCCACGATGGCGCTCCAGGGGGTGCTGATAGGGTTTTCGAGGTGGTAATATTGCAGGACTTCTTCATTTTGGAGGGAGAGTTCAAGGACAGCCTTGCCGCAGTAGTCAGCAGGAAGCCAGCGGGTGTCCTGTACAGCGACAATCAACGCATGCGCAAAGAGAGAGAAACTTGACGTACTGGCAGCTTATTAGGGACCTTGCCAAGATTCTTGCTCGACTTGAAGATCGTAGGGATGTACTCAGTCGGAGCCCAGTATCCGTCAATAGATGATCCAGCAATTTGACCAGAACGAATAACAGTAACGGGTACGCCAGAAATTGTAGCGGCCTTATTAAGTATGTGCTCGGACACAAACTTGGCTTCACCATAGCCACTCGGGCCGATGAGGTTGGGATCTTCGAGGGGCTCTTCAGGGACCGGTGTATCAGGACCATATTTTGACACAGCACCGATGGAGGAGATAAAGATGATGCGGGGGGACTTAGTGAGGGTGGATGCAATGGAAAGGTCGATGAGGTGACGGACGCCGGCGATGTGGACCCTTTCAAAGCGTTCGACACCCCAGTTGAAATTCAACTCCCAGGCTGTATGAATGATGTGCGTTAGCCTACCGCGAAGCTGTCAAATACAAGATCAGCGGATGCACTCCGGCAATTTGGATGGATCCATACCTCGTCATATTGCTCCGTAGACAAGCCCAAGTCCGGCTTTGAGAGGTCGACCTGAACAAAAACGACCTTTCCGGAATCGAGAAGCCCGACTGGTAGGACTCTGTCCTTGAACAACTTCTTGTGCCTTTGGCTTGCAACGTCCGAAGCACCTCGGTGGAAGCAATACACCTTCTCAACGTCATTCCTCTCCAATAAATATCGTAGTGTGTGAATACCAAGACTTCCTGTGCTACCAGTAAGAGCAAAGGTCTTCTTCTCTGGCTCAGGTGTAATCGAAGCTTTGCGCTCAGGGAGATTTACGCTCCAACGTCTCACGCATGCTTCAACGCGGGAAACTAACGTGGTGGGGTCATCGGAGTTGACATGTTCGCCCTTGGAACGAGCAATGAAGTACGCGGAGAGACGTGAAATGGTAGGGTGAGTGTAGGCAATATTGTGTGAGAGCTCCTCGCCGTTGGCGAATTTAGTAAAGAGAGGTTTAGTTTCGGTACGTATCTGAACAGCGTGGAGGGAATCCAGACCTGAAAGTAGTGATCAGCATGTTGAAGGAGAAGAGGGAGTGGAAGGGCGCACCGTTCTCGAAGAAATCATCATCATCGCCCAAAGGCCTCCTGGCGACCTTCGACACGACATCCCTCACATACTCCACAATCTCTTCA